>JAZKJV010007233.1:0-235937 GCA_037367405.1 Ottelia alismoides | reverse complement strand
TTCTTGTCTTCTCCCCACTTGGTCGATGTTTGTTATTCCGACCAGTATGGGGAAGAAAAGGGGGAGTATTGTGTAGAGTTCTACATGCCGCATTTTCTGATTCTCCAGAATCCAGGCCAACCGAATTTTTTCCAGACTCTACAGTTCAGTTTCAGACTCTGCAGACTGGGTTCAGAGTCCAAGTTCAATGCATTCCATAATTAAGTAACCCATTTTTTTGAGTTCTCTAGAGAGAGACCCCTTTTCAGATGTGCACATGTTTGCATCATTTGTCGTGGTCCCCATCTTTTATTTTGCTTAGAGTTTTCATGTGTTCCATAGGGACTCTAAAGTAGAGATACCATTCCTATGCCATGTGGGCTAAGGTTTTCATGTGATTTCATATAGGCTCCAGAGTAAAGATCCCATTCTCTGAGCTAGTATGAGAGAGACCCAGTTCTTCGATGAGGAGATATTTTCAGACTCCATTCTCCAAGGTTGCAAAAAACGGTATGCGGTATTCAGTCGGTAGGGTCACTGATTACTGTTTAAACGGTATGCGGGAGTTTAAACAGAAATAAACGGCTATGTGGTTTTGTATTTTTAATTAATAAAAAAATATTACATATATATAATTAATAAGAAACATAACTAAATATAAAATATAATCACATATCACAATATATATCAAATATTGTCATATTTAATGATTTTTCCTATCAATTGTCAAAAAATAGCACAAACAAGTAGAATCCATAGTCAAGGTTTGGAATATCGATTTTGATTTATGAAGATAAACAACAAAAGGAATGAAGCAAACAAGTTATATCGGATATCTAGAATCTAATATCTATAGAGTTGTTTCATCTCATTGCACAAATCTAAAGGGGGTGAAGCTCCTCAAGTTGAAGACCCATTGTATGCGCCTTCGTGTCACACCATACCCTACCAGAACAAGGGTCTTGATGCAACTGGTCAGCGAGACTGGGGGAGTAGGAGGGGCCCATTTAGGAAGAAAACAAGTACATTCTCACATTCTTGACAGGTTGATGTAAAAAACGGGTTTATATGGCCTTTAAATGGCCGTTTATTTCTGATTAAGCGGCCTGGCTGTATATGTGCCCGCCTGGGCTTAGTCGGTGCGGTCCAGGACCACATGCGTGTAAACGGCTTTTAAACAGTTGTTTAGGCCGTTTTTTACATCCATGCCATTCTCCAGCGATCATGGACTCTGACGAGGATGTATCACGTTTTTTTTTCAGTTCGACCCTTTCAGATATGGAGAAGTTGTCCACATTATTGTGACGAGCCAGAGTTCTCCAAGTGGAGACTTATTTTAGTTACAATGACTCTGACATTCACAGTACAGAGCACATGCTCTCCAATGAGGAGATTTAGTTCAACTCACATTCTAGCCTGTTTGTCCTCCTCACCTGCACGACATGAGAAACAATGTCCTCGACAACAATCGACAATTGTTGCGCGTTGAGTTGATATTGTCTGTAGTATCTTATATTATGAGGTTGAGAGATATCTTTTTGTTTGTCCAAGCTGAGCATTGCATGCTTAAACTTGACGATGAGTGTTAGAATATGCGTCATTATCATGTAAGATGGGTAAAAGGATCCTTCCAAATCCATTTACCACATCCAGAGTTTAGTCCTACATCTACCAGTGGTGGGACTTGGAGAATCCGTGGAGGCTATATAAGAAGCCCTGGACCTCTCATATCCAATGAGAAAGTCAATAGACAAATCAACCTTTTGAGGCGTTCTCCCGTGGTTTCATCCCGCTCCTTAGGGAGTAGGGTTCCACGTTAAAATCCCGTGTTCCACAATGTTTAATCTTTTTCTCTGATAGTTGCTTTCGCATTATATTTTCTAACAGTCTGTGTAGAGTGTTAACATATTAATGTGGATTAGGCATTTGGCCCTTTTTTTAGCAAGAGGTTTGGCAGACTGTCATGGACTTGGAGGTTGATTCTTTGAGCCCGGATGGTTTTCTGATCTTATTCAAGCAGTTTCGGGAGGTGATGCTACAAGATGTTTTGGCTATTGTTTTGGATAGGTGTTAGATAAGTTGTCATCCCCCCCCCCCCCAAATCATCTTTATTATTGTATTGGATGTGCTTACTATATGAAGGGATCTTAGTTTTTTGGATCTATGTCCGAGATTGATCCAAAATAGATCTGAATGGAGCCAAAGAATTCATGTAGTTGACCTACTTAACGCGAGAAAAGGCTTTGTTGTTGTGGTGGTGGTTGATGCGCTTGCAATTAATACTCAGTTGGTTGTTCCAGGTGGCTGCTTCCACATGCACACGAACCATGCGATCTTCATTCCCATTTTGCAATATGCTGATGACACTTTGTTCTTTGTTTGGGGGAGGAGGGAGGGATAGGTTATATTTCTTGGCTATTACTGCCACCACTTTTGATGTTGATTAAATGGGTGGCCTCTTGGTGGTTTTTCTTGTTGCAATGATGCTGTCCTCTTGCCCCGCCTTCTTTGTTTATATTATTTTTTGGTCACCTTCTTTGTTATTATAGTGGATGTGCTTAGGTTGGTAAAGTGTGGTTGCTTCTATATGGACACAAACCATGAGATTTCCATGCGCATTTTGTTGTATGTTAATGACATCTTATTCTATGTGGATGGGGGCATGAGAAAGGGAGTTGCCTGAATACAAAAAGCTATCTTCTATGATCGGATTTTTGAGGTGTTCTTGAGCGTGCAGATTAATAAATTTGAACATTCTTTTGTTCCTAGATGTGATTAAGTCTGAACATGTGGGTTGTGTTGGGCACATCCAAGGATCATCTGCTTGCTTGTACTGTATTGACGAAGTAAAGTAGGTTAGGGGATTCTGAACTGGTGAAAAGGCTCATGTGCCTTTTAAGGTTAAGATCTTTACGAGGCACCTCAGTAGGAACACAATGATGAGGAAAGTCATCAGTGCGAGATTTATCCTGAACACTAAGGTCTCGTGTTTGTTTTTTAGAAAGGATGAGGGCATTGATCACCTATTTTTTCGGTGTGCTAGTGCTAGAAAGATCTGGAGATGGTTTGGGGTTGATTTGGCTTGATGTCTCTGGCGGGGATTAGTTTTTGAGAAATTATGGTCCGTGACTTACCATTCTAAGGCAGAGAGAGCCAAGTTGTTTGCAATGCTTTGGACCATGTGGCTGGCCGGGAATATTTGATATTTCAGGGGAGATGCTATATTGAGGATATCTATGCACATGTTTGTCCTTTAATTGAGTGTTGGTCATAGACTCATAGCACCTATTATGTATATTTTTTCAAATGAAGTTTCTGGGTATCATCTTCCGAGGGTGAAGACTTCTGCTCTTTTTCTTAAAAAATATTGCTGTTTGATATGGAATATATTTTGAATCAAATTTTAGTACTTCTGACATTATCTTTTTTATTGACTTAGTAGGTGGGTAGCAGATTTTGTTTTCTTCCGTCCCTGAAAGAATTTCTGACATGTAATTTTCTTCTGCAATTTACCTAGAAAATATTATATGTGAAGCTAGCTAGCGGGTCATTTTTCGAAGTTTAACTTTTTTGCCAGAAGGTGTCACCAAAACATTTATTGAAGGATATTTTATGTTTGTTCTTATAAGACAGGTGTTGTTGTTGTGTTCTTATAATACAGGCTGCGGAAGGGAAGCCATGGTTGCTGGTTTCTATCATGAAGGTTATGAAGAGTCATTATTAATGCTTATGAGAAGAAGAAATGTTCATTCTGGCTTGGTTATTAAGGTTGATTATGTTAAAATCAGTTTACAATTCCTAATTTCTCTTAGAAAATATTTATTGCTGCAAGTATCGGACTTTTATTTGCTGAGATGGGAATCTGTAGCAGCTTATATCTTCCTATAGCTTGAACTTCTGAATTTGCAGAGTTAAATACCATTAGAGTTCCTTTCCAAAAAAAGTCTAAATTGTTCCTTAAAAATACATCATTTCAAACTTCAAATATAGTCAAGTCAGCACGAATTCTGCTTTGGGAAAGGTTATAGTCTTACTAAGAAAAACTGTATGTCGGCTTCCTTTCTTATTGTATAAAATTGAAGGACGTGGTGAAGTTGAGAAAAAGTAATAATTCAGAAAAGCGCTGAAGAAAGCAGAGCACAAAGGAGTAAATTGATGTGTATAAATTTTTGAAAAAGTCCTTTAAATAGACGTTTGAAGAAAAGGCAATTAAACCAAAGTGGTCTTTTCACATTGAATTGGGTCAGCAATGTGGAAGTGTCTCCAAGTATATCTTCGTGGGTCACACGTGGGAATGCCACATGGAAATATCTATGAGCGCTAGAGTTCATGGTGAAAGGTCTGCTTTCTCTGGGCTTAAAACAATTTATAGAAAGGCAAAGACCCATAGATGGAGTTAGAAATAAAAACTGGCCATTTTGCCTTTCGCGGAAAGGCAGTCAATTCTAAAAAACTAATGAATATTGGTTTAAGTGCCAAGTCTTATTTGGCTTTGTGTTGATATTTTTTGACCCCTTGGAGGAAAAGTCTGCATAACACTTGCTATTGCAGGGTGAAGAGGGTGCCCTTTCTATGACGACAAAATCAAAATCATCAAGTGCATCTAAAGGCCTACCCGTTAATTATTGCTCAGGATTTCGCACCCCGGCCTCGCTACCTGCTTCAGGAATGGATGGTATGAATAGCAGGATTTTTTTCCTGGCCACCTAAGCAAAACATTATTATGCTCCCTGTCTTGAGTCATGCAAATCCTGAATATTTTAATACTAACAAATTGCTTTTGTGTGCGAAATGTTATATATTTTGATAATTGGTATGGCAGGTGAGGTGATTGTCGAAATGTGACATTAGATTTTTTTTGAGGAATTACGTGAGGGTGGGCACCCAAAAGATGCACACCCTGACAATGGTCTAATATTTGATAATTTGTTCAGGAATTATTAGAAAAAAATACCTACAATAGTTGTCTTTTTCCGCATGCAGTTGGAGTGCCCTCCTTGAAAGATATATTTTTTATATGAAGTCGGGCTACTAAGCTACATGGAACTGTCACATTGAACGAAATCTATCTTCAGTTATATCCTGATTTGGATCAAAATAATCAAGATTATTGTTTGATCTCCTTCTATCACTTATCTGGCCTTCTCTGACCCCTTCTCTAAGGTTCTTCCAACTTCTCACTTCCTTCCGGTTTAGGGGAAGGATTGCGCTTTTATAAATACCGAACCATTATAAATGTATTTCCCTCATTTTTTCTTGTATCAAAGCCACACCAACTTTGTAACCTTATAATCTCCTTACTGACTATGAATCCACCTTAGCATCTTCATTTCGGCTGATTCAACCTTTTGCATGTTGTCATTATATAGCATAACATGTGTCGCTAACATTTTATAATATTTATCTGTTTACTTGGAATGATATTTGTTCATGATAAGTCCCCTCAACTTCAAATTGTACATACCTATTGAGTTGCTTGTCTCTGTGTAAATGGTTCACGGGTGAGGATCTATTTACCTATTTAGAGATTTATATGTAATCCACCCACCTTATGTTTCATATATAGAAAAGATTAAAAAGGCCATGATTGCTTTAACCAATATGGACCATTCGCCTCATGGTTTTTCCCTTCCGATTAGGAGGGTTTCCACATAAATCCTGTGTCTCGTGTCTTGGTAATTGTTTGGATTCTCTTTCTAGATAGTGTTAGGAGCCTTGTTGAGGTGTTGGATTGAAGTCTTGGTTTCTTGGGTCTGTTCAAGATTGACGTTGGATTTCTATGCCCTTACTTAGAGCCCTTGCACAACTGATATTGGTGGGTTGTTGCTGCTGCGGTGTTTTTGGCAGTTTGATTTTTGTTCTTTGGCACCTAGATTAATAGGTGGTTGCTGCTGTTGTATTGTTTTTGGCATCCCAAGACTGATTTGGATTCTCCTGGTGCTGTGATGTTCCCTCTTGCGGGAGAACAACCATAGTGTGGGCCAAGCCCTTGAGTGTTGTTGGGGATGTTTTTTGCCCTTTTATTTTACATGAGGATCTGTGAGTTTGTGCTCGAAAGGTGTTTGTAACATTGCCTCAAAGAAAACACTTCAGTTGTTCGAGGAAATGCCTTAAGTGCAAAGCTAGTTGATGAAAGCACCTCAAAGACAGTTTAATTTTCAGGTATTCGAGGAAAGTGCCTCAGAGAAAACACTTCATAGAAATCATTTATAGTGCAAAACTAGTTGATGAAAATGCACACCAAGTGCTTGTTGAAAGACCTGAGAGCATGGTTGTTCGGCATATAAATATGATCAATAAGAATGTTGAAGTCAAAGATTGACTAGAGATTGTGGTCAATGACTCCGATAGTGCCATTGTCACTGCCACTCAGAAAAAAGGTCATGATTTGATGATAAGGAGAACAAAGAGAGAATAATTGACAATGGTGCCACTGACGACGGGTGATCCAATTCTCTTTAGTGCTTATTAGTTGACACCAGTCAACAAACATATTGCCTTTGCTGAGGGATCTCATATTACAATGATGGGGAAAGGAAGTGTATCCCTCCTTGACAAATTTTCTCTCTACAATGCGTTCTGTGCTCCTGAAATGCCTATAAATCTCCTTCCTATTAGCAAGATAATAAAAGAATTCAACTGCGAAATAGTTTTTTCTTCTTATCATTGTATGTTGCAAGACTTGGTGGTGGGGAAGAGAATCCGGATTGATGTTATTTTTGAAGGTTTATATCGTCTACCAGTTACAGTAGCGGAAACATTAGCGACTGTGAGCCGTAGAAGGTAAAACAATAAGGATTGTCTTAGTTTGTCCCAAGGTTCAGGAATGCAGTATGCTTATGCATTCAGACATGTCACCGAATACTAAATAAGCAGTATTCAGGGGCATATACGGGGTATATGCGGTTTTATGATTTCTAAATTTTAGTTTATAAATAAATAAATATATGTAAATAATATTACTCCTGAATTTATTGATAAAGCGGAGTTAAAGAAAATATACGAAAAAATTAAGCATAAAAACTTTACATATTAGATGATTCTTAATAACAAAACTTCAATACACATACATGCAGATTGCAATACATGAGCAAAACCTCTATCAACCTAGATTAAAATATTTTACGATATATTGCATATACTCATTAAACAATACATGAGCAAACATTGCATATACATAATGGTATAACACATTGCAATTGTATACAAATGCATTGCTTATTCTTAGAGTTGAATGGAAGAAGAGGTAGAGCTACGGAAGTAAGCACTCGAATGAGAGGATTGGATAGTTGAAGTTGCTAGAGGTTGAGCTACCAAGCTGGTGGAGCAATATGCGGGGCATATGTAGGCCTAATATGCGCTTAGAGCGCATAATGCACTGATTCGTATCATCGGTTCGGTCTGCATGTGTCGGTGCGGTAGATTTCCTGAACACTGATCTGGACGTACAATGGCATGGACATCTTGGTCATCTTTCGTTTGGTTATCTTAAAGAATTCTTTCGTTTATTATTTAAATATTTGAACTCCGTGGAGTTAATGTGTCCTGCTTGTTTAAAGACTATCGCTCTCGTGCAACTTATTCTATTTCTGAGAGTAAACCAAGTGAACTTTTTGAGCTGATTCACTGTGATGTTTGGGATCCCACCAATGTTCTTAATCTTAATGGCGACAAGTGCTTCATTATATTTATTGATGATGATTGTACACACATGTCTATTTTTTTTCATAATTGTGGAGAAGTTGTCAACATTGTGAAAAAAGTTTTTCAACCTTATTATGACATAATATGTGAAAGTGATTAAGCGTTTTCGATCTGATAATGCTTGTGAATATTTTTCTAGGGAACTGTGAGAATTGTTTACTGCTAAAGGAACTCTTCATGAGACTTATTGTAGCTATATTCTGTAGGAGAATGGTGTGGCAAAGCGAAAGAGTAGACACCTACTTGAAGTTAGCATAGGGATTTCATTTCAACGAAATCTATTCACGAAATTCTAGGGAGAAGTTATAAGAAATTCGGGGGAGAAGTTATTCTCATTAGTGCCTTATAAACATGATGCCCTCAAGATGGTTGAACATGACAACTCTTTTTCCTATCATTCAATCTAAGAGTAAATTGTTCACTCTTCCTCCTAAGACTTTTGGTTGTATTTGTTATTTTCAAAATTCCCACTTGATGCAAAGAAGCCTGATGTGTGTGCTATCAAAGATATTTTTTGGGATTTGTCTACTTAGAAAAGATAATCATAAGGATGGAAACATGCACGTGACTAAAGATAAAGTCTTTACTGAGCATGATCTTACTTTCTTGAGCATTCCCTTCATGGAGAGAATGGAAGTAATGGTTAATGAAATGTTCAAAATGTTCTTATCATGTATGCATATGATATTATAAGTTCTGTGGATAAATCCAATTAGACTAATGCAAATACAGAGGGGGTGGAAATCTCGTTCTCATTGGAATGAAAAAACTTACAAAAAAAATTATCGATAAGAAAATATGATGCCAATTCTGGAAAAAGAGATTAACCCCAACTGTGGTCAAACCCTACAAGATCCAAGTTTCTCCGCTTTCATTGGTGATTCAGACTCTAATTTTGAAAGTGAGCAAGAAAAGGAGGTCAATGGCAACCGTGAAGATGTGGGTGCTGATGGATTGATCATTTTTAAAGAACATTTTATCGCACATAGGCGTAGGAGAACGAAGATAAAGCCCCCTCGAGCTATTTTGAATTTGCAAGATACTTTATTAACATATATGTCGGTTGCTTTGAACTTAGCAAAAATTACAAATGCTTTATCTCCTCACTTTATGCTTATTAATTCCCAAGAATGTTGAAGAAGATGGTTCCAATCCTAGATGGATTCAAGCTATGCGCGAGGAGATGGAGGTCCCTGAAAGAAATTATACGTGGGACATTGTGGATATCCTAGATGGGGTGTATATGGTTGGTTAAAAGTGGATCTATGCCATAAAATACAAACCAAATGGACAAATAGAAATATAGAAGGGCAAACTTGTTGCAAGGGGCTTCAATAAAAAATATGGCATTGACTACTTGGAGATTTTTGCTCGTGTGGAAAAAATAAATACAGTGTGGTGTGGATTGTGCTTTCTCTTTACATTCTCATTGTATGGACATTAAAAATGTACAATGCCCCATACAATTACTACTCATACCTCTTTTGCTATGATCACATCTCGCGACAGAGGAGGTCTCACTTAGTTCAAGGGACGTGGTGTTTGTTGCAGAGGAGGCTGATGTTCTCACCCGCAATAGGCATATTGTAATTGTATAAGGCATTCCGAGGACACATGTTATCGAAAGCATGTTAACCTTGCATTTGCTTGTCCTGCTCAATAATTTGAACCCATAAATACTTATGCTAAAAGTATGATGATGTTTTCTCCCATCTAAGGGAGATTATGGTTCTTTCCACCAATTCCTAGTGATCATTCTATCTCATCTGATCTTGCAGCCTCTACCAGTACCTCAGGTACAACTTATGAACGTACCACTTGTCACATGGTACATATTTCAGAATGGACACATGGACTCTAGAGCATCTCACCATCTTTGCGGTGACAGAAAACAATTCAATCCTACAGTTCAGTTTATCCTAGTCGATCTATAGTAGTTGCCAATGGGAACATTCTCTCTTGATATGCCTTCAATCCTAACCATCTGTTCTTCTCATCACAGTTAGGAATCGTCCAATCTCCCCCTCATGCCAGCATACCCTACCAAAACAATGGTCTTGCTATGGATTTTGTTTTATTTTGGGATGCGGATAACAATGAAAAAAAATGCAAAAGTCTTCTTCAATTTCAGTGAGAATGCACCAAAAATATACCAATATTAATTAACCAAAGAACACAAGCCAGGAGAAATAGGAGCCATCATGAAATAATATAAAAAAATACATAAATAAACCTTCATCTAAAAATTGATCGACTAGTCGGGGGGGGGGGGGGGGCTATTGACCAACTAGGCCTAGTCGAGTCAGCCACCCCCCGACTCGACTAATTGACTAATTGGGCTGACTAGTCGGTCGATTTTTGCAAGCTTGAATATGATCATCACCACCCTAAGGCTCTCAAATGAAGCTCTAAGAGCTTGTTTCAGTCCGTATAACACTTTCTTCAATTTACATTATTTTACCGTCAAATGCGTCGACAAGGAGATGGCTACGTGCAACGCCATAATGGGAATCAAGAGCTGCAAGAAATACACCCACCATCATAGCATTTCTGTATGTCATATGTTGTTCTGTACTTACATTCAAAGGCATGAAGCTATGAAGCTTCTCGAACATGACCCACTCAGGTGTAAAATGCATGGAGAGGGTGACCAACCTGCTTCTCTACGAAGATGTCATATTGAAGCTGAAGAATCTTTATCTCATTCTTTGCGTGATAATATGAGGCAACAAGAATGTCCTACATTGCCTTGGCAGAGGGCTGGTGTAGAATGTTATTGGTTGTCTCGGCAGTAAGAGTACCAGAGAGCCAACCATGCGCCCATGCGTCATCTTGCTTCCATGAAGTGTTCTTCCCATTCTGGCCATCCAACTGAGGTTGCCCCAGGATATATTCCTTGTTATTGCTCTTCATGGAACTCATGAGCCATGAACATCATATCTCACAGTTTATAGTTGGTCTCATCTATCCTAACGATGGGCAAAAGACCTTTGAAGACCCTAGAGGAGGATATATTGGCATTTTTCTCTGTCATGACGAACAAAGAAGATCGGAAAGGATGCGACTAGGGGAGGGGGCATAACAATCTGAATGTCTAAACAGTCATGTAGTGACATGTTTTCTGTGTAGACTCAGGGCACAACATCTTCCAACAACTTTAGAGGCATTTTAGGGCAAGCATGTTGTATTTTGATGGATGAACGTGCCCTAGACTGCACTAAAACAATGCAAGAGAGCACTGACAGGAGTCACACGGATGCATGCACACTTCTAGCCACTAGCACCAATCAACTGTATCACAGTCCGATGCCATTATAATATTGTCCATTATCAACCTACAAGACACAAAGGTCGTCTATTGTATATTAATCAGGTCATCGAAAATAAGTCCTAACCTTGTAGCTAGAACTTCACCACTAGTCCACTATCGAGTAAATGGTTTTAGAAAGAGAACCAGGCATAAAATCCTCAACCCATAGAGTAGTGTCCTTCGACAACAACAAAATCAGGCAGCCTCTATTACCCATAGAGTAGTGTCCCATGAAAAGTAGAGTTTCCACCTTGAAATTCCTCTATTACCCATAACATATCTTGTTCAGACAGCCTCCCAAAATATACGAAGGAAGAAAATGGTGAAGCCATTTGGACCTGAAGAATCACCAATCACTTCCTGCTCAGAAAGGGCCATGTTCAATATCTCGACGTGACTAATCTCCAACTTGCTAGTGCCTCCCCGTACCATTGCCAACTAATACACCTACAGAAAAATGTGTAACCATTTTCATATCCATATCCTCAAAAAATTGAAAATCTATAGCCACAAAATAAAAATCCATATCCATATCCATATATGTATCTTGCCATATATATATCCATATCCTCTTAAAAATGGAAACGATGGTGGTCGGATACGGACCCTAATCTCCACGAACTCTGACTCGAACAACTGCAGCTTCTCAACCACCATTGACTGCATCTAAAAGCATTGTATGTATGCAAGAAGGAACTTGTCAAGGAGTGAGCAAGAAGTAGAACTCTGCCAAGTGTACTTGCGGTTTGAGGCTTTGAATACCTTAAGTTGTATCCTCCAAGCAGCCTCCATAATTCATGTGACCCTGGGTCATTGATGAATCGTAATTTGGCTATGTTAAAATCGTATCATTGTACTACGGACCTAAAGCGATCATTCAGAACCACGCTTAAGATGTCTCCGCGAGGAGAGCGTGGCTTTAATTTTTACCTAGATAAGTCCATGATCGAACACAAGGATATGGGCGATCTAAGCTACTCAATCAAGGGTTTATGTGTCTAAATTCTTCAATTTAATGTAATCGAAGTCAAGATGAATGGATGTATGATTTTTATCTTTTTATATGCAAAATGTGATGATACATAATGAATGACATGCAATGTTATACATGCAAATAAAACACATGAAAAGTCTTAAATTAATTGCACAAATAACTATAATTTGTCTACCAAAGTTAACTCTACAGTCAATGCACAAAATAGATGTTAAATGGAGTGATGAATCAAACTAATAATTAAGCATGTATGTCCCTAAACATGAGATCATAAATTCCTATTTAATTAGAGTTAAAAGGTCCCTAAATAAGTCCAATCTCACTTAAACATGAGGTACATGCAACAAGAATTTAATTTACCTATTTGTATGTTAATTTTTAGTTAGAATGAATTAAAGGCAATTAAATATGATTAAACAAACACAGACCTTGTGTAAATTAATCGATATTAATACATCAAATCAGAACCAGCTAAGCATCAATGGAAGAACATAAAAATACAATTTAGACAAGACCAATTTCGTTAAATTTGGATGTCCTATGCAAAAGGTATTAAGCAATCAATCCATGGGTCTGTTTGTAATTAAAAGTAATTAAAACATATCAAACAGGTCCAAATAAGGGCTTATTTTCAAATACGTAACCTAGAGGGCCTTATCTGTAAGGATCCAGGCATGTGTGGGTATGTATGCAATATTGAATCCTCGACAAGGATGGTCTGTAAAAAGCCCAGACACGTGCGTGAGGCACGTGATTTGTGGCATTGACTCGATGCTGGGGTCTCAAACAGGATTGAGCCACATGGCTGCTGCAGATACTCGAGCGAGGCGTGAGTCTATCAAAGTTGCAGGCTCAGGAAGGCTGGCTCAAAGTCAACCATTGCAGTAGGATTAAACCGAGAATGCTTGATCCAACGATACTTGTAAGGTCTTATGGCGTCTACTCATCCTTGCACGACGAGCCTCTAACGGGGCTCCGATGAGAGCTAGGGAGCTCCTCAGTTCTACACCTTTACTAATGGTTAGGGAGGCTTGCTGAAGGTCAAGCGAAAGCGGTGGAGGAATGGAGACGAGACGAATGTAGATGGATTTACGAGGTGATGTCTGCTCGTCGAAGGTGTAGCCTAGAATCAGAGCTGCTTCGCACCCTCCGATCATTGAAGACTTGTGGGACATGGAAGCATTAGATGGATATAGCCGAAGCGTGGGAGTGTATTAGGAATGAAATGAGTGGGGATGAAGGGTCGGCCGAAGCGAAAAAATGGGAGCCCTAATGGGTTCACCTTCTATGCAAGAAGGCGAAGTGATCGAGTTGGGATGAGACGTGGAGGAAGAGGATGACTGATCTAAATGGCTGTCGAAGGTGCGTGATGTATGTCCAAGGTGGACAAGTGATCAGATCAGAGTGAGGATGCTTGTGTATGTTTGTGGATAAATAGGAGAAGTCCTGGGCCCGATTGGAGATTGAAGACGAATGGAGATGGAGTCGAAGGCATGGGATGGAACTTTGGAGCTCTAGATCTTTTTTTGACATGCTCGACGATGGTGTGAAGCTCGAGCATCACTGTTTTGATGGTTGCGAGACGGCCACAGATCGTGGATCTCACCAAAGAGGTTACCTCGGTGTCGTCGCTTGATCTCTCTTTCTCTCTTTGCCACATGAGTCAAGGAGGGGGCTCAAAGGACTCTCGCACAAGGGTGGATAGCGGGCTAGCAGCAACTGATGCCTCCCATCGGGGTTTTGTTCGGTGTTGCATTTGGTGGAAGGCATAAGTTGCAATCGGTGCTAGGTAGTTGCATTGAGATGGAAGGCAATTGTGGCGGAGTTGGCAAAGAAGAAGGAACGGACTAACGATTGACATTGAAATGAGGAGAGGACACATGGAGAGGAGTGGATAAATGAGAGAAGAACCTCCAATGAGGAGGTTGTCGCACATGAAAAGGAGAAGGTGGAGGTTGACGATGAACGTGAGACACCTGATCGTTTGTTCAGAAGATTGAGATGGAGGCGCGAATGGGGTGAAGAGGTGTCGTTTGATGAGATAGATCAGACGATTGAGTTGGATGTGTAGGAGGGCCGTCTGATCAAGTAATCATACGGTCCAGAGATAAGGTGACCGTCACGTGGCACACCCAAGGCCAGAGGTGGCCACGTGGTCCAATAGGAAAATTCAAAAACTAAAAATAACTGTAAAATCAAAAGAAAATTGGAAATGATGTCAAAATAAAAATGTTCAATGTACAAGTTGTGTATCTTTTTTAGATATGCAACTTTCATTTAGAACTCAAATCAAAATACATCATATGTACATAGTAATATTTTTGTAGGTATTTTCAATTGTTTTACTTGTTTTTTGGTATTTTAATATGAATATATTTAAACTATATGGGCTTGGGGATCTTGCACCATGGTGTAGGCAACTTATATTCACCAATGATCACAGCCATTGGATTAAAATCCATCCAATGGCCCAAATCTACTCACTTTTCAAAAGGAAATCCCATTTCCAAGGCAAATGACAGACGTCTCTTCCCTTGCTATCTCTCCCTACGGACCAAACCCCCTCTTCTCTTCCCACTGCACTTGCCCTTTCATCTCCCTCCTCCCACCCTTCCGAAACCGGTGATTCCGGCCATGAGTGTGTCGCCTCCCTCCTCCGTGATGGCCACTGCGGTGGGGTCCTTGCCCTCTCATCACTGATCGAGTCTGAAGTTGATTGAGTCATCTTCCCTCCCCGACAACTGGGCAGTGGGCTTATCGCCATTTCCTTACCAATATAGGATGCTCGTGGTCGAGCCAACATCCTCCCTCCCCTGTAACGGTGTGTAGGTTGATGTTAACGACAGACCTCTCTTCTCTCTCTTCTCGTGCCTCCCTCTCCCTCTTGCATATGCTCCCTCCTCGACAGCCTCCATTCTGAGCAGCAGCAACCCCTCACCTCTCGTCGCTGCACGCATCTCCCTCTCCCGCATGACGTCGCACCATGCCCAGCTTCCGTGTGCCTCCCCCTCTCACTGGTGCTCGAGGCAACGTGTCGCAACCTTCCCCATCTCACCACTGGTCGGCACTACAACACACGCCCACCCTCACTTCCCAGTCGGCGGTCACACAACGATGCGGATTCCTTCACCTTGCTCCACCTTCGTGTCGCATCCACCCCTCTGCAACAAGCCTCAACACCCATCTCTAGGAGAATGTACAAGGAGGATTATTGCGATATTGTTGCCCATGTTAGCAAGTTCACATTTTTGATTAGATGATTGTGCTACTATTTAGATCCAGGATCCAATACGTTGCCCATGCTAGTTTTTTTAATATTAATTGTTGAGATTTGAATATATGTTCTTTAAGGTGTAAAGGTTTTGTTTATTTGATGGGATTTCAACATTATACTTTTCCAGACCGATTAAATGGTTGTAGAATATGCAAAACTGCATCATTTTTTATCCACTTCTGTAATATTTGCCATAATGATTATGCAACTAATATTATACCTAATTAAATTTTATGTATTCACCATTCTAATGCATCCAAAACCATTGAGTAGTGTCCTTCTGGTATGTGAAGGGTTCATAGATATTATATTTCGAGTTTCAAGATGTCGTGTTTAAGGAAACGTTCTTCATTTTTGTGGTCTATCAAATTTAGAGAGCTTTATTGCCACTATTACGTTTGTGAGTTGCAAACTTTATTCAGGTTAGTGGGACATATTGCAACTCCATTGAAACCAGTATCGACATTGAATGTTGCTATGGAATCATCAAAAATAGAAACATGACTGTAAATTATATGCTGATTTGGTGGTTGTAGATTCAACGAACTTGTGAATTTGGTTGTTTTAATGGATCCTTTATCTTTACACCAAAAAGTCTTGACATGGAGGTTCCCATCTCCTTTAGCCTCACATCAAAAAGTTTCAACAGGGAGGTCATCTTCTTTAGCTTCACATCAAAAAAATCCCAACAGAGAGATATGCCGAGTGCGCCATTCTTTTGATGTTCTTCGACCTTCTTCATGCCTTGTTCGATAATTTCCAATACAACCTTTAAAATTTTCATGTTTAGGCTACCTCATTTATACAATATAGAGAAATGAGATCGAAGGCCCCACAACATATTTACCGTTGGCTTCTCTTCGTTATCAATAACAGAACTTTGGGTTGTTGTAGCATTGATTGATCAACGTCAAAGCAAATATAAATCAAGTATCTTTTCGATCTTCCTTTTCCTGAAAACATATAGAATATGACAACATACAATACCCTCAAAGATATTTTTTTACATGAGCAAACGCATCTTCTATCTTTGGGATAAAAAAGAACCTAGAATCTTCGATCTCTATTGGCATACAAGATCCTCATATGTGATTACATCATCACATTTTGCAATCTTCTCACTTTCACAATCAAATAGCATGTTAAATTCATCTTTGAAAATCGTAAAATTTGTAGGGGTATAAAATTGAGATGGTTGTAACATTATTGGATTTTTAGTACCTAATGACGCCTTCGAAGTTGATGCTTTAAAGTCTGCACTCTCCTCTGCTTCACGACGTCCAATAAATGCTCGTTCATATTGTGAAACAAATTCAAAAATAGAGGTTTGAGAATGAACCTATCCATCAAAAATATGAGTTCATGCTTTCTGACCATTTACTAGAAGACATCCTTGTAAAAAATGCATCTTTAAGATATATGGGTACCCACATGTGCCGCACATCATACATGTTATGGAGCCAACTTTTTGTTGATAAATTATACTTCTCACGCATTTCATCCCACTTTTTTTCTATGGCTTGTATTGTCTCACACCCATAGATCCATTTATCATAATCATGTTCAAACTGCTTGTCACTTCTTAATTGATGTAAATGTATCAATGCATTTGTTCTGATATGCCAAATGCAAAATCGATGTCTTGTATATGGGAAAACCAATGCAATTGCTTTACGCATTGCAAGATCTTGAGATGTAGTTATTGAAAACCATTGCCTTGTTGAATGGAGGACTGTGGAAAGATGGTTGCGAGGGGGAGGCACAATGCGGATTCCTTGAACGATGACAACTCCTTCGACAAGAGGTGCAATTGGCAACTCATTGGATGTGGGCACACCTACAAGGGAGAGAGACGCGTGAGGTTGTCCAGATCATCATGGCATCATAGTGAATACATAAAATTTAATTAGGTATAATGTTAGTTGCATAATCATTATGGCAAGTATTACAAAAGTATATAAAAAACGAATAAGTTTTCCCATTATACAACCATTTAATCGATCTGGCAAAGTATAATGGTCAAATCCCAGCAAATAAACAAGACCTTTACACCTTAAAGAACACATATTCTAATCCCAATAATTAATATTAAAAAAACTAGTTGATGCCCCGTATTGGATCCTTGATCTAAATAGTAGCACAATCCTATAATCAGAAATGCAAACTTGCACAATCCTCTAATGAGAAATGCGAACTTGCTAACATAAGCAACAATATTGCAATCATCCTCCTTGTACATTCCCCTGGAGATGGGTGTTGAGACTTGTTGTAGATAGGTGGATGCAAACACGAAAGGGAGTCAAGGGGAAGGGTTCCATGTCCTTGCGCGACCGTCGATTGGGGAGGGAGGGTGTACGCGTGTTGTTGTGCCAACCACTGGCGAGATGAGGAAGGTCGCGACTCGTTACCCTGAGCACTAACGAGAGGGGGAGGCGCACATAAGCCGGGCATGGTGCAACATCATGCGAGAGAGGGAGATGCGTGCGATGACGAGAGGTGAGGGGTTGCAACTGCTCGGAATGGAGGCCGACGAGGAGGGAACATATGCAAGAGGGAGAGAAGAGAGGTCTGTTGTTTACATCAACCTACGCGTCGTTACAGGGGAGGGAGGATGTTGGCTCGACCACGAGCATCCTATATTGGTGAGGAAATGGCGATAAGCCCACTGCCCAGTTGTCAGGGAGGGAGGATGACCCAATCAACTTCAGACCCGCTCAGTGATGAGAGGGCAAGGACCCCACCGCAGTGGCCATCGCGGAGGAGGGAGGCGGCACACTCATGGCCGGAATCACCGGTTTTGGATGGGTGGGAGGAGAGAGATGAAAGGGCAAGTGCAGTGGGAAGAGAAGAGGGGGTTTGGTCCGTAGGGAGAGATGGCAAGGGAAGAGACGTCTGTCATTTGCCTTGGAAATGGGATTTCCTTGGGAAAGTGAGTAGATTTGGGCCATTAGATGGATTTTAATCCAATGGCTGTGATCATTGGTGAATATAAGTTGCCTACACCATGGTGCAAGATCCCCAAGCCCAAACTATATTATGTGCAATATTATTCTAATTTAATGAATTTTATAAATGAATAGAAATAGATAAGATAAAAGGAAACACATAGTTAAATATGTACAATATTTGCAAGATGATTTAATATTTTATTTATTCACATTAATTATCATTAATTATCTACATAGTATATATTGTTAATTATCTTTAGCTAAGGGGTTTATTTGTTGAAATGGTCTAGATAGAGGCTAAGAGCTACATAACGAGTAGATGAATTTAGGATTCATCAGTCATGATCACCAGAATCCCTATGTCGGCCCTTGACCAGAAACATGACATTGATGTTCCTGTTGACTATAGATGATAAATCCAAAACTTTGAGGTAGCCTCCATTAGCTCCAACCCTATCTCGTGCATCATAACGTCAATCAACTCTTGCATAACAGTCACCACAAACCAGAAATTGTACATCCTCCATCTAATCAGAATTGTCATTGTCATGTCCCCCACATGATAATCCACGAAGTTAAAGAGATCACTGTTCCAACTGAGGATACTTCCACACCTACCTTACGAGTCACATGCACCGAGCTTTGTTAACTTGGTCATGTGAATACCCCTCCTGATTTATGCTTCCAACATTCATACCTTTGTCTCCTGCAGAAGCAACTCAGCAAATGACCACTGACTCACGTGCTTGTCCACTACTGCCCTCTTATTGGGGTCCTGAATGCTTGTACGTTCCAAGTGAGTATGTTCATTTAACCAAACCAACTGAACCCCAACATTGTGCTATCACTTCTTCTTTACAATCCCCTATCAAGGAAAATCATTAAACTGCCGCCTTTTCCCCTTTACGCATTTGGAGTAAAATCTCCACTACCTCACCATTAGCCTCTTCATCTATAGGCCTCGTGGGTATGGTCCCCACAACTGGCATGAGACTCCGTTAACAACCCACCCATCATCCATACCAAAACTAGCCCGACTCAAACCCTCTTATCGCATTGCTTCTTATACACTCTTGGCGACCAGAGTATTGTCCCCTACCTCTTTGACAACTAAAGAAAAGCAACATTTGAGAAAAAATCCGTTGTGCTTTTACCTGCACATCCCCATTTAGGACTTCCACCTTTATGTCCCAATTAGCATTCAACATTGTAACCACGACGAGCTAGCTCCCTCAACTCCATACATGTACCCTATAACTAAATGTGCGATTGCATATACACCATCCGTCCACGCCCTTGCCTCAAGTTTCCAACACCATGGAGAGGGAGTATGGATCCTCTATAATGAGCGAGCCAGGATCCCCATCACCACTCTTGATGGAAGAACTAAATGAGCAATGAAAAATCGGATCACACGGAGTAGCTCGGCTTGGGAGAATAACACCAGCTGATTGACCCCGAACCGCAGCCATGCAAGTTGAGTGATCTCATTGAAAATTAAATAAAATACTAAATTCGGATCCCCTAGGAGAGTTTGATGACTCGGATCCACCGGAGCTAAAAATGATATGAAACGAGTTGACCACCATCTCTGAAACGATATTTGGGATTGGACCTTTGCTTTAGAGTCATGAAAGAAACTCCTTTGACCCGGACCTAGCTCTACCTTCAATAACACTAAAAATACGTGCCCTACGTAATTTACGTTGTTGATCCTTGGAAAGGTGGGAAGCAATTGTCTTCCATGAAATCTACCCCATTACCTCTTCCCTTCCAGAAGTGGCTCATGGAGTGGTGTTGCCTCCTCATCCACCCCTGTCGTCATCGGTTAGGGAAGCTCGTCACGTCTAGCAGTCGCATCACTTTTCGCTCCCATTGCTACGAGGATCTTAGAGATCAAAGCTACCGCCCACAACGAGGTCGTCACCAAAAGATGGCTCCCGAAATCAATATCAATTTGCAGGATTGACCAAGGTGGCGGTCAGGCTCAAGGTCCATCAACTACACCTATAACATATTTTTTTGAAGGATGCTTCCAAAGATTCCTGAGAGGGTCGATTCCAAGTTCCCAACTGCAGTTTGAGACCCCCACATCTCGACACAAAAATGACCTTTATGTTGAAAAATATGTCTGACCTGAGGTCATCTCCAGTGAATTGAGATCCTGGAGCTGAGAGTTATCATGCCACCAATGAGGGTCGTGATCTCACTCTACACACCCCTTGTGAACAATACGTACCCAGATAGGTGCACCGAATCTACTTTGAAAGTGCTCCTTAACATTAGACAGAATACTTTGGCCACTCTTGCCAACAAGATAAAGACCCGCACCATAATGCTATCCCCCGCTAGCACATCTATTCCAGTATTTACTTCATACTTGGTTGAAAGCCTGTACAATGAATCGTGGCCACCCTCCAGTATTCTAGCTTTTTGTTCCCTCCGCTTATCCCATCCACTAGAGCAATGCTATAAAACCACATGTTCTAAGACCTCCTTCAATATGTTTTTTGTTTGTTTATCCGTAGTTATGATAAATAAGGCATGTCTTATCGTTTATAATGATATCAATTGCAGTGAGTCCTTTATAATGCAAAATATTGCTGCTTATTAGTATCAGGTAGAATACTGCAATAGTAATTAATAACTCATTGGTTAATCAAAATGATCCTATTTAGCATCTTGAAGCATCTTTTCTTAAAGATTATTCTATTTTCAAGATTTATCATTTACGGTATTCTTACACTCTATTTGTTTTTTCTGTTGCATCTTTTCTTAAAGATTATTCTATTTTCAAGATTTATTATTTACAGTATTCTTACACACTTTGTTTTTTCTGTTATTTATGTATCAGCATATCTACTATCTAGTACCCATGCACAATGCTGTTCACAGTGTTGTATGGTTAGCCTTTCATATGGAATGAACTTAGAATCTTGACAGCACTAACAATTCTTCTTTCTCCAAGCAAAGCTGTGAGTCAATATGTGTCCACCAAAGCGTAGTAACTTCTCTATTGTGAAGCCCAAGTAGGTCGATCCGGATCATGTTTAAATGTTCCCTTGGAGTTATCAGCTGAAACAAAACCAAGATTGAATGATCCAATGTTATGTATGCAACACATCAACAAACCAAATCATATACCTCATTCTCGTTACAATAAGTGAAAGGATTTTTTACGATTGTGCCCCCTTCTTTCCCAATAATGCTTGTGCCCCTACCTATATCGTAATTACATGACAATCCCTATAAATCGTTTCTATTTACACTTGTTCCCATGCCGTTAACCTCTACAGATCAAATCATCTAAGATAATGGTCGAATGACTAAAATGTAATGTATATAATTTTTTTAATAAATCACTCCTAAGACTATTATTGTTAGGTCCATGGGCTTAATTGGATGCACAACAATTAGCCCCTTTAGGACAAAGAAATGTAGAAAATGGCAAACATTGAGTTTTATAACATATATCATCATTTTCCTAAAAGCAGAAAAGATTAAGAGTACATATTTTTTATGAACTTATGATTGTCTTTTGCGGCATCATTTTATCGAGGTCACTTAGGCCCTTGGGTTTTTTGTGGGCAGGTTGGGTCTTTTGTGGCATCATTTTATTGCAATATGGTGGGGAAATTGATGGAGTTACTCATAAAATAAATGCAGGTTAGCTAAAGTTGAGAGGAGCCTCTACCATTCTTTGTGATAAGGAAATCTCTTCAAAAGTCAAAGAAAAGTACTACAAAGCAACTGTGAGACATGCTATTCTATGGCATCTGAATATTGGCATGTGAACCATAGACATGTGCAGAGATTGCCATTGGCAGAAATGTAAATGCTAAGGATGTACACGAAAAGATCGGGCAATGATGCTATCAGAAGGAAAGTTGGTGTAGCTCTGATAGAGGATAAGAGGAGAGAACATCACGTAAGATAGTTTGACCATTTGCAAAGGAGGTCGGTTGATGTACTAGTTAGAAGATACGAGATTTGGGATGTTGAACCGGTTAAGAGGTGGCGATGAAGGTCAAAGAAGTGTTGGAATGAGACTATCCGAAGGGATCTTAGTTATTTGGATTTAAGCCCGAGAATTACCTAAAATAGATCTGAATGGCAAAAAAAAACATGTAGCCGACCCTACTTAATTGTGGAAAAGGCTATGTTGTTGTTGTAGGTTAGGTACAAGCTCTATCTCGTCTTTGTTTGCATGAAGTAGAAGTTCTACGGATTTCTTGATTCCATGAATAAATTTTGGATGATGTCTAAAATGCTCTGTGCATTTGAATTGTAATGTCTTGTGCGCTAGTGGTATTTGCCCCGTCTTCTTGGAAGTCTCATGGAAATTATGGTTTTCCGTGCTGATTGGTAGTCATATAGATGTTCTTATTTGTTAATTTTTTATACGAATCCTGCCATTGCGTTTGGTGAAATAAATAGATCTTTCTTAACGTGGGAAAATGCTTTGTTGTTGTTGTTAAGGATTCTAATGGTATGGATGTCTTAAATGTTAGCAGGAATTTCACGGCAGAGTTTCAGTACAGAGGTCAACCCCATGGCTTATGGCTTTGAACCTACAGAAACCCCTAGAACAGACAGATCGGTATACTCTCCTTTCTCTTAAACACTATTTAAGTATACGTGCCACATTTAGAAGATCAACAAAGTTTTTTTTTTTGCATTACACCAAATCCCCTAATATAGCTTAACCGTCTAACTGATTTCCATGGATAGATTTATGTTAGCGTTGCATGACATGTTAGATCCCTATTTATCCAGGTTATCGGCATGATAGTATATTAAAGATAATCTGCATTGATCCCTATTTGGACCGACAACAGTTTACTAATTTGTGACGAAAATTGATGCTGTCATCAGCGCATCAATTTCTGCCCACTTCTTTCAATTTGCTAGATCTCTAATCCATCTAATGCATGGTGTTTGCATCTGTCTCAGGTTTCGAAAAATATAGAACTGGGTCTTGCTGCTCTTGGTGGTGAGAAAGGTCCAGCATATGACCGGATCGTTCTGAATGCTGGGATGGTGGATCACTTGCTGGGTTGTGTTGGCGCGGAGGACGTATCTTCAGCCTTCGACAGGGCAAGAGAAGCTATAGACAGTGGTAGGGCTCTGAAGAGGATCCTTAACTACATGAAGATTTCACATAAAGTAAAATAAACCTGTCCCTCCGTTGGCATTGCGCACACTGTCTGTTGTACATGATTGAAGTGAGGAGGAGAAGGTGCATACGCAGGCATCAAAAGCCGGGACAACACAAACGCAGTTCATATTGTATTTCTCGTGGTTTCTTTTCGTGTTCGAGATATGTAAAATTCGATCGGTGTTCCATGCGGTTGGAAGGCTACTCATCCAACTACTGAACTGTTTAATTTCTCCTCGTGTATTCTCATAATGTGTTACATTATTGCTAAAATAACGGACAAACTGTTGCAGCTTCCGAAATTTCCTGTTTGTTTGAACTGGTGTCTAATTTTGTCTTCTCCCTGCTTAATATGCAAATGCAAGAATATGAACTTTGCCGATCTTGCCATCTTACAGCTATTTTGCCAACTTTGGCATTGTGTGTTCTTTTTTTCAACTTTATATTACACTGGTGCATACTATGTTGCACGAGATGTATTGATTATATTCTAGAATATATATATATATATATATATATATAGAGAGAGAGAGAGAGAGAGAGAGAGAGAGAGGAAAATGGGGCTGCCCCCTAGGGGCCGCTCTATTTTCTTCAAATTTTTTATTTTTTTGAATTTTTTTTCCGTGAATATTCATCACTATATCCCTATATTATGTCATAAAAATTTCGTGTGAAACAGAGACTCCTACGGCCTCCATCCAGACGGTCATTTTTTTAACGGTCTCAGGATTTTTTAAATCGACCCAGTCTGGATGGAGGTCGTAGGAGTCTCTGTTTTGCATGAAATTTGAATGACATAATATAGGGATATAATAATGAATTTACATAATTTTTATTTTCAAAAAAAAAATAAAAAAACACGCGAAAAATGGGGCGGGGGGAGCTCCCCCTAGGGGGCATACACATTTTACCCATATATATATATGAGGAAAATGGGGCTGCCCCTTAGGGGGAGCTAACTTAGCTCCCCCCGCCCTATTTTCTTCAAAAATTTTTATTTTTTTTGAAAATTTTTCCGTGAATATTCATCACTATATCCCTATATTATGTCATAAAAATTTCGTGTGAAACAGAGACTCCTACGGCCTCCATCCAGACAGTCATTTTTTTAACGGTAACAGGATTTTTTAAATCGACCCCGTTTGGATGGAGGTCGTACGAGTCTCTGTTTCGCATGAAATTTGAGTGACATAATATATGGATTTAATAATGAATTTACACGGTTTTAGATTTAAAAAAATAAAAAAATTTTGTGAAAAAAGGGTGGGGGAGCTAAGTTAGCTCCCCCTAGGGGGCATACACATTTTACCCTATATATATAATATGAAAGGGAATAAATTACCACCATTATAAGTACATATGATATTGATATTGTACAGAACACGTCTTAAAAACAAGACAGTCAAAGATATTATGATTAAGTAGCGGGAAATAGTGTTAAAAAATAATGCAGTCAATAAGTTGTACCTGTAATTTTTTTCCTTCAAATTTACATAGATATACAACAGGTTGTATGATTTTTATTGCATATAATATATGCCTTTTAATATTTGATACTATTATTTGAATGCTATATTAATTAGTTAGATTTATGTTATCACAATTAAATATTCACAGTTTTGGTCACACATTAAGTTTTTTAAGTAGACAAGATAAAAAATGTGCACCTTTGTCCAGTATCATCCCAATTTTATGCCCATCACGTTATTTAATAATTAAATCAACAAAATTAGGTGCATAATATCCTCGTAAGATTTGAAAATTAACTCATTAATGTCTTAATTATGGACATCAAGCAGAAGATCGGCTTTCAAGTGTTACATGTGATTACCAAATAAATATGAGGGAGACCAAAATTTTATTCCATGAATCATTCAAATAAAAAAGGGATGTTGATATGCTTTGAATTCTAACCATCTGATCCATGTTGAAGAATGGTCGTATGCACCTCACTGGTCGTACCATACCCCAACAAGACAGGGCTATCAGTATCCTATGTATTTTCTTCTTCTACATATAGTGAAAATTAATCGCCGTCGTCCAAAGACGTAGCCCAATTACGGGTGAACTTTGTAAATCTGTGTGTCGTCGTACTTGTGTGATTGATCTTGTTTATACATGTTTCCGCGATTCACAACAAAGTAGTATCAGAGCATCGGGTTCCGTCAAGGTCATCAAACAAGATGGCGTCACACAATCTGATGATCGAGAAGTTTACAATGAGGAATGGATTTAGTCTATTGCAGATCAAAATGCGTGCCATCTGAAGCAAGAAGACATATGGGTGTCGTTGGACCAAGAGAGGGCGAAGGCTTTCGAACCTCCGAGTTGATGGTGCATGAAGAGAAGGCACACTCGGCGATCAATCTGTGTTTGGCGAATGAGATTATTGTAGAGGTTGCAATGAGGATACCGCGGCCTATCCGCATTTGAAACTCGAAAGTTTGTACATGATAAAGTTTCTGACCAAAAAGTTGTTATTGAAGCAACGCATGTTCTCTCTTCGCATGTAGGAAGGTACATCTCTTAAAGAATATCTAGTTGACTTAAATACATTGTTGATGGATTTAAGAAACTTGTTTCTCTTCCACGTTCAAATGAGAATTTCGTCCAATTATTTATTATGAGAAGATAATCGACAACCCTAGAGGAAGTTCACACAAGTCTGCATATGTGTGAACTTCGGTATTGGCTACTGGGAACCATGACTCTAATGCTGCAGGTTTAGTTATGACTCGTAAAAGAGTCATGCATGTTTTGGCTACACGAATAAGGGAAAGCAGAAGTTCAACTCGAAGAATCACAATTCTAAGGACATACACAATTACTACAAGAGACCTAGACGTTGGAAGAACTATTGCTCGAAGAAGAAAGGGAAAGCCACGGTTGCTATCGTGGCTCAAGGAGGCACGGATTTCAAAGATGATCTAGTTCTCACCGTCATAAAGAAGAAGATGATGCATAATACATGGATTCTTGATTCAGGTTGTTCATACCACATGACTCCCAATGAAGATTGGTTATGCACCTATGAGAAGATAGATGGTGAAAACATCGTCATGGAGAATGATGAAGCATGCAAGATTGTAAGAATCGGTATTATGAAGATAATTATGCATGATGGAGTCGTGAGGACGGTGACAGAAGTATGTCATGTTCATGATGTGAGAAACATCCCGATATCCCTTGGAGTTTTGGACTCTAAAGTATATAGGTATAGAATTAAGGTGGAGTTATGCAACTTGCCAAAGCTGAGGTGGTTGCCATCAAGGGCAATAAACGGAAGACCCTATATATCATGCAGGGTTCTATAATTACGAGTTTTGTTGCAGTAGCATCCCCAGACGTGAAATTAGATTCAGAATTGTGTCATATGTGGCTATGACACATTTGTCATATAGAGATGAATGTCCTCAATCATAAGGATCTTATCATGGATCACAAGGGATCCAAGTTGGAGTTCTGTGAGCATTGTGTTTGAGAAATAACACATGAAGCAACATAAGTAAGGAGACACTTGACTACATCCATGTTGATTGTTGGGGTCTTTCACGGGTCCCATCTTTGGGAGGTGCCATATATTTTCTATCTATTATTAACCATTACTCCAAGATGTTGTGGGTGTACATGACGAAGCACAATCGTGAGGTACTTCATACCTTCAGGCAACGAAAGATCTTGTAGGAGAAACAAACTTACAAGAATGTGAAGCATCTATATATAGATAACGGGTTGGAGTTTTATTCATTAGAGTTCAATGGATTGTGCGAGGAGGATGATGTTGTAAGACACAACACTGTCAGAGATACACCACATCAGATGGAGTTACATAACGAATGAACATGATCTTATTGGAGAGAGAAAGGGTGCATGCTCTCTAATGCTGGACTTGGTAGAGAATTCTAGGCTAAAACTATGAATATAACTTGTTGCTTTGTGAATCGGAGTTCTGTCTTCGCTATTGACTACAAAACCCCCGTAGAGGTATAGTCCGATAATCATGTTGATTATTCTATTTTACGAGTCTTGGTTGTATTGTATATTGTCATGTTAGTGAAGGAATGTTAGAACCAAGGGTAAAGAAATGGATGTTTACATACTATGGTGCCAAAGTAAAGAGGTAAGAGTCTGGTCTTCTTCTGAGTATATAGAACTAGTATTAGCATGAATATTAAATTTGATGAGAATTCTAGGAGTGCACATGGATCGGATAAAATCCGTAATCCGATCCAATTTGTTGTCATTGGATTGGATCGATTTGGATTTATAAGTTTAATGGAATTGATCGGATTGGAATTTTACAAATCCGTTCATTTATGGATTGGATCGGATTATTGTCAAAATCCAATCCGATCCAATCCGTTAATCCGTTCATAAATAATATTATATACTACTTTATTTATTCTCAATAAAGCATATTATATATTACATTTTATTTGAAAGCTATGTGTAAATATCCAAGCTAGTCTCTTTATAACTTAAACCTATTCCAATTCAAGTTTTACCACACACAACTTGCTGGAAAACCCCTTATCTCACCCTACTACTTGGTTTAGAAAAAAGTAATACCTACTCGCAATGTCCTTTAAGCCCTTCCAATTTTTCAAACGAAACAAACTTCTAAAAATAATAATACATAAACCTAAACCCACTTGGGACCCATTACAAACAAAACACTCACCTGCGCCACATACATCTCCACCTTCAGGTGCACACATATCTCCACCGGATGTTGTCCTTGTCCTAGTTAAGCGCATGCGCAACCAGGTCTTCCTTGCGCATGCGTAGTTATCTAGTTGTAGTTCCTATTTGATATATACAAACTTGCAATTTTATTCAAAGTCAATATGATTCTTTTATAATTTCTACGGATCACAAGTATGTTATTTTTATTTAGTTATACAATGATCGGTTGTAATAAATTCATAACAAGCATATATGTTTTTTCTTTTCAAAAAAAATAAGTCAAATTGCTTTCCAAAAATTAACTATTCTTTTCTTTACATTTTATACATAATCTCAAATTTAGAACCATGATTCGAACGTCGAGTTCGACTATGCTACAAACTTAATCATAGATTAGATGAGCATTAAAAATCCGAACCAATCCGATCCAATCCGTAATCCGGTGGATTGGATTGGATTGGATTGAATTTGCATGTTTAATGGATTGGATTGGACTGGAAAAATCAAAAATCCGTTATGTGTGGATTGGACACGGATTAAGCCAAAATCCGATCCAATCCGATCCATGTGCTCCCCTAGAGAATTCCATGCTTCGCTCGAGTAGTGAGTCTATTGATGTAGGGACAAGTGATGATATGCATGAATAGGTGGAGTTTGAACTGACACCAAGTAGTGATTACACAGTTGATCACACCACTCTTGATCAGGCTAATGTTGAACAATTTGAAGCTAAGCAGCTAAAGGAGAGGTAACCAAGTGTTGTTATTGATTAACCCCGTAGAGAGATACTTCGCCGTATAGATACAGTTTTGAAGACATAGTTGCAATTGAACTACATGTTTTGTAGGTTGCAGAGTCTCTAGAGCTCTCCACTTACAGGGAGGCCATAGCTGGGGCAGAATCTGGGCAGTGGATTGTTGCTATGGGTGAGGAGATGGAGTATCTTTACAAGTATCAGACATGTAAGCTTGTCAAGTTGCCAAAGGAGAGGAAGATCATTAGATGTAAATGGGTCTTCAAGAAAAATAAAAGAACCTCAAGTAGTGAAGACACCATATAAAAGGCACGTCTAATTGCTAAGGGTTACGGTTAAAAAGAAGGCGTGGATTACAATGAAGTATACTCTCTCGTTGCAAGACATCCATCCATCAGGATGTTACTAGCTCTTGTATCACATCGAGACTTGGAGTTGGAGCAGTTAGATATGACGACAACTTTCTTGCATGGTGAACTCGAAGACGACATTCTCATGAGTCAACCAAAGATATTCACATTTCAAGGCAAAGAAGACTTGTGTGTGTATTGAAGAAGTCCTTATATGAGCTTAAGCAATCTCCCATGCAGTGGTAGAAGAGGTTTGATAACCTCATGATTGCCCATGAATTCACATTTCAAGGCAAAGAAGATCATATATGCATATTAAAGAAGTCCTTGTATGGGATTAACCAGTCTCCTAAGTAGTGGTGAAGAAGTTTGATGGCTTCATGATTCATCATGGGTTCATCAGGAGTCCATACAATTGTTGTGTTTACCACATCAAGGTGGAGGATGGCTCCTTCATCTATCTATTACTGTACATCGATGACATGTTGATTGTTGCCAAGAAAGTTGACAAGAAGAAGAGTAGCATAGATGATCTAAAGCACCTTAGTTTAGAGTTTAACATGAAGGATCTCGGTGAAACGAAGAAGATTTTAGGGATGGAGATCATTATATAAAAGGGAAGCTTTTCTTATCTCAGGAGAACTACATTGAGAAAGTTCTAATGAGATTTGGGATGTTTACAACCAAGCCTCTAGGTACTCTACATGATGTGGATATTCATTTTTCAGTTTCTTTCATACCTCAGTCAGACATAAAGAAGGAACACATGTCACATGTTCCCTATGCCATTGTACTTGGGAGTACTATGTATGCCATGGTATGCACAAGACCTGATACCAATCATGACGTGAGCTCTGTCATCAGATTCATGGGCGACCCAGGGAAGGAGCATTGGAAGGCAGACAAGCAGATTTTATGCTATTTGAGAGGAACATAATATATTTGCCTCATCTACAGAAGTGATTCAGAGTGTTTGGTTGCTGGATATTCAGAATCAGATTATGTTGCAGATGGTGGGAGGATATCAATGACATAATGTCTTCATTTTTAGGAATTCAATCATCACTTGGAAGGCTATTGTACAACCATAAGTTACTTTGTCTACCAGAGAGGCAGAGTACATGGTTTTGACAGAAGCTACAAAAAAGGCAACTGGTTAAAGAACTTAGTTGGAGATCTCGATCTACAACAGAATCATGCTATAGTACATTGCAACAATCTTAGTGCAATATGCTTAGCCAAAGATCAGGTGTATCATGAGATCACCAAGAACATATATGGCATATATCACTTCATTCGTTCTGAGAAGAGGATCATGGTGAAGAAGGTCGACACAATAGATAATCCAGTCGATATGTTTACAAAGGCAATTTCTGAGATAAGTTCAAACACTCTTTGTATTTTCTCAATCTCGCTAGTTGGCAATTCAATATAAGGTAGAGATTGTTGATGTGCCTTGAATCATAACCAGCTGACCCAAGTCGAAGAACTGTCATCTACATCCCCTTCTATCATACCATACCCCAACAAGACGAGGAACTATTGTATGGGCATAGTATATAAACCCCCCAAATGTTAGGGCTCAGTACCCTCTTTATATTTCTTCTTCTCCAAATAGTGAAAATCAATCTCCCATCATCCAAGGACATAGCCCAATTACTGGTGAACCATGTAAATCCATGTGTTGTTGTGCTTGCGTGATTGATCTTGTTTGTGCGTGCTTACATGATTCATAAAAAGGAACGTATATATAAACATACTAAGATGAAAACAATAACTAAAATTTTATTTTATTATGTACATATATATATATGTCATATTGTAATTTAAAAGCAAGCAATCATATTTGAAAGGGGAATGCTATCTTATTCACTAATTGCTTTTTCAAAGCAAAAATAGGCGAAATGGCAATACTCTAGTCTCTAATTCAATGCCTATTTAAAGCTGAAAAAATGAACCTGAAAATACCACTTCTAATTGTGCAACATTGTGACCCAACTGGTATACAGCCAAGGTTTTAAAACATGACCGAATATTGAATCGATAAGTCTTTGATTTAGTCTACCCAAGTCGAATCGTCTATTCCAACCGGTTGGACTGACAATGATGTCAAGAATGACATTATCATCCCTATCAGATCGAAAAAAATGGAGCATGGACCAACAATGATGTCAGAATGACATCACCATCCCTATCAAACCAAAAAAAATTGAAGCGTGATTAACTTACTCGTCGCGCTAATCTAACCAATTTTTTGTCGTCGGATCGACAATAATGCCAAAATGACATCATCACTCCTATCGAACCGACAAAATCAGATTGGACTTAATTCACATGTCGGACTGGTCCAACGATTTTCTAAGTAGAGAAAACCAAATATAATGCACATATATATATACATGTTAATAAAATAACTGTAGAGAATTTAGTAAACTCGAATGCTAGAAAAGTAGACATGACATCAAAATAGTAATTTAGCAAAGTGATAATGATAATTCGTAATGAAAAATATAGTTTAAATCATTATATGCCATGTGTCTACGATCTGTCAAATCGAGGAACAAAGTTGAAGTTAGAATGGTTCATGCTGAGAACCAATGCACTACCAACATGAATTGAATTGTAACTATTATGGTAGCTATAGTAAGTGTACCTACCATTATTGTAACGGAACGGGTCGAGCCGGTTGGCGGAAGCATAAAACATTGAGTCACCCGACTGAATCGTTACCGATCACTTGCATGGTATTCAATGAGCAGATAAAATAATCATTCTAAAAAAGTCCATTACTCTATAGAGTTCCATTATTACACTCTAAGAAGGAAATTGCAAAATAGACTACGAAATAGAATAACATAACAATGTTCCAGTGGGCATATTGACATCCCTTCATAAACAATCCCTCCATCGTCCGTACCGGATCAACTTCACAAAGATGGGTAGTTCCTTGGACTAGAAATTAAATCACAGCTCGTGCTCTCCTGAAAAAAAACAACAACACATGTCATGAGCTAACGCTCAGTATGTGCCGAGTTGGGGTCAAGCCGGCTAGCGCGGAAAACAAGTCTCCCTATGCTAACTCTAAACCATTAAAACATAATCTCTTCTCTACAATCAATTATCAATACAACTATACAATTTGCATAATTATCTTATTGCATATGAAACTGGCTTGTTCTCATGTACCATCATTATGTGACTCATAATTTCACATAAACATGCATACGGAAGGTATTCCTTGTTAATACTTTCGTTAAAGCCATAATTACATATATACCAATAAAGTTTGCCATATTTGCATATACGCCTTAACATTTTCATAATTTTCACTTATACCCTCAGAACTTTTCTGTAGTTGCATATATGCCCCAGAACAATCATAACACTTGCATAATGCCATTACTTGGCCATAGTTGCACATATGTGCCTTAGCAATTTCAGAACTGTTCACATACCATTGGTTTGTTTAGTGGTTAAAGTTGTCTTAATTGTTACTTCTTAATGGCTTTGATGGCTTTGCTGGCTTTGGTGGCTTTACCGCTGGCACAAGCGGTCCATGAACATGACATACTTGACAGTGTAGCTACAACTGTAAAGGACTTATCTTTCGCCTCAATCGGTTCCTTGAACCATACGCCCCTTTCGGCGGTGCCCCTTGGGCTCACGATAATTGGACTCTAGAGGTGGCTCCCGCCTAGTGTCATCTTTTATAAATTGCTAGCTTCAATTATCACAATAAGATGTTCCTTCTTAACAGTAAACAATTAAACATATCTATATATCATACCATTATTAAGTCTCTGGCATTAGCACAATAGAAGGAATACAGGAATATCATATTTTCTCCCAAATAATATCATTAATCTCGAGTATCCTTGGAATATGTTCATATGACATGATACAAAAGGTGCTTGAATTAACATACATCATATACATTCCACCGTATAAAACTTAGGATATTAGCATATAATACAACATACTAATCCATTAGAATCACACACTGACTGTTATTACAAGATATATATATATATATATATATATATATACACACACTATCTTTTTGCTAATAGGTGGAATCCTACAAAATTATGGTGCAGGCTTATCTGTGTGGGTTTTTCTTTGGTGAGATTGGTGTGTTGTGTGCAAGTCAATGTGCACACAGAAAGTGGAGTTCATATACATATTCTCTGGCTATGCCTTTTGCTTTGAAGCTGATTAATCATTCTGGATCATCTTTAGTTGAAATGAAAAGATCGTGGGTCAAGGATGACGGATTTGCTCTGTCAATTTTCACAATTGCATCCTTGAGCATTAAATGAATGTGTGCATATCATTGGATATGCGCACCCAGACTAAGGCTTCATACTTTTTTTGGATGCCATTACGAGGCTTTTCTGGCAATATATTATCTCTCCCGTTATGCTCTTCCATTTTCAGCTTGGGTCAAATATCAGAGATGATAAAAGCAATAGAAGAGTGAGTCTTTGAATTTGGGAAGAAGCCCATCTGCCATATTTGGTTGGATTGACAGATGATGCCAGTTGCTGGAAATTCTTTATATATTCGTGGTTACATGGTATGCATCTGGGTCTACTATATGCTTGCGGATATTTTATTTGAAGATTTACTGAGATAAAGTTTTGTGAGGCTTGGTTTATGCATTGACGAAAAGTACAGGATTGGCAATTATATGCAGGTGGAATTCTACCAACAATCCCCCACAATAATCATTCTGTTGTCATCAATAATATTCGGACAAGAAAATACAACCCAGAACAAAAAATGTGGTTCGACAACCAGTGATGAAAGATCGATGACTGATAAACCAATGATCGACCATCGATCTAAGTTTAACCCAACATTTGTTTACTAAAGAACGAAATGTATATTCCTCAATTTTAACTAAGGATGCCAAGATTTCCAATTCACAGCCTTTATTTATGTACGGATATATCTTAACGAAATGTAAATACTTATCACAGTTGAAGATGTGAGGCATATGTCGGATTATCAAATAATATTCCTACGGTGTTCGACACATACCTCGAGTTGACGAAAATATCTACGAGCCTCTCCTTGCTCCTAAGCCGACTTGCTCCTCTACCGGATCGTCGCCGTCGTTCTCTGCGACGGGAACAATTCTTCCGGTGAGATCTCTCTCTACCTCTTCTTCTCTCTTTTTTTTGTAAGAAGCAAGTGACGTGTAGGGAAGAATCCCTTGGCATTTTATGCCTCCACAATGGCCAATTAATGGGATACTAATGCCATTAATTTTTAGAAATAAATCTCAGCTCTTAATTGGAGAAATATAAGGAATTCTGGGCTGGAAATTTTAAAGGAAAAAGACCAGCCGTTACAATTATAAATAGTAAGATGGGTAATTTTTGTTGATTCATGTTGCAGCCATTTTGTCCATGTATATATATCGAGTAGATTGTAGAGTTATGCATCTTCTTTTGGAAGTAAGAATAGACAACTCCGTATATCTCCTCTTATCTTATTTTTTCCATTTTTTGGATAATTATCTTCTCCCTTACTTCACAAGTATTTATGGAGTAACTATTCCCCTTCATTTAAGATCTGATTATTATCTATGGTTCATCGGCATTACATATTCCACGACAATTATTAATTATCCTTTACTCTGTAATAACTATATCTATTCCACATTTTCAAGAAGAAGAAAAATCATTACTCTACCTTTATCTCATCAATGATTGAACATTTCTCATAATAGTTATAGGACTAGCTGAGAATTCGAAAGAAAATATCACCTAAGCTACTATCATTGGGAATAAGTAATAGATCAGGATTTTTAAAAGAAGAAGACGGTTCCTAAACGTAGTGGGATAGTTGCAAATAGGGAGACGGTTCCTATATGTAGTGAGACAGTTGAAAATAAGATGAAAATGAATACGAATACATTTATATATGATCTGTTATCTTATTCGTCATATATAGACTTCGACATGCATAGTAGTCATCACAAAATGCATATATGTACCATATCACTTTGACGTTCACTAATATTTGTATATGTATTCGTATCAATTTTAACATATAAAAATAGTTCCTTTTAAAAATACATATAAATATAGTTGTAACATTATTTATAACCGTGTACCAAATTGTATGCCTTCATTAACCATCTTTGATACAGCTTGTATGATTTTTATTGCATATAATATATGCCTTTTAATATATTCGAATGTTCTATTAATTAGTTAGATTTATGTTATCACAATTAAATATTCACAAATTTAATCACACATTAAGTTTTTTACGTAGACAAAATAAAAATGTGCATCCAGTACGATCCAAAGTTTACGCTCATCACGCTATTTAACCATTAAATCAATAAAATTAGGTGCATAATATCCTCGTACGATTTGAAATTAACTCATTAATGTCTTAATTATTGACATCAACCAGAAAGTCAGCTTTCAAGTGTATGTGATTACCTAAAAAATATGAGGGAGACAAAAATTATATTCCTTGAATCATTCAAATAAAAAAGAGATGTTGGTATGTCTTGAATCCTAACCATCTGTCTCATGTTGAAGAACTATCGTATGTACAACCTCCTATCGTACCATACCCCAACAATACAGGGCTCTCAGTATCCTATGTATTTTTTTTCTTCTCCACATAGTGAAAATCAACCATCACCGCTCAAGGACGTAGCCCAATACGAGTGAACTTTGTAAATCAGTGCGTTGTTGTGCTTGCTTGATTGATCTTATTTGTGCATGCTTCCGCGATTCACAACGAACTGGTATCTGAGCATCGGGTTCCGTCAAGATCATCAAGCAAGATGACATCCCACAATCTGACAATTTATAAGTTTACAAGGAGGAACGGGTTCAGTCTAAGGTAGATCAAGATGCATGCCATCTGAAGCAAGAAGGCATATGGGTGTCGTTGGACTAGAAGCGGACGAAGGCTTTCGATTTCCTTTTTTCGATATATATATAAACTCGATGGGAATGTAATAAATCAGATACGAAATTTTAGTACTCATTTTGGAAAGAAAATACACTTCTATCTATCCACATGAATCGGATAATACTATGTTATTTCCACTGCTTATATTGGTACTATTTACTTTATTCATTGGATCCATTGGAATTCCTTTTGGTCAAGGAGTAATGCATTTAGATCTATTATCCAAATGGTTAACTCCACCGGAAAATTTTTTCCACGTGGATTCTCATCATTCTGAGAATAGGTATGAATTTATAAAAAAATACAATTTATTTTGTAGGTATAGCATCTTTTGTAATATGCAAAGCGTCCATTCTTTATGGGTCTGTTTATTCATCTTTCTAAAATTTTAGTAAAAAAAATCCTTTGTGAAATGGGTTCTAAGAGAATTTTATTGGATCCAATAGTAAATGTGATATACAATTGGTCATATAATCGGGGTTATATAGATTTGTTTATACAACAATCTTAACTAGGGATATAAGAGTATTGTCTGAACTAAGTTATTTTTTATAACGTATCAACCAATAAGCTAGACCCATACTAGAGATTGTCCCATGCCATAAATAAAAACAAACACTCTTAGAATCAATCTATTTCTGGATATGTTTGCGAAAAAGGACCCATAAACTTTAATTTTTGTTTCAAGAAAGCAATATATGGTAATACTAGTCGTACATGTTAATCTAATTAAAATTAGTGAATATCAAAATTAATAATATTATAAATTATTAGAACCTCAGAGTTAATGGTGCAGGAAGAGAAGGTGCACTCGACGATCATGTTATGTTTGAAGAATGAGATTATCACAGAGTTGTCGATGAGGATTCCGTGGTCTGTCTACGATTGAGACTCAAGTTTGTACATGATGAAGTTTCTTTCCACCAAGTTGCTATTGAAGCAACATATGTTCTCTCTTTGCATGTAAGAAGGTACATCTCTTAAAGAACATCTAGATCGCTTAAATATATTGTTGATGGATTTAAGAAACATAGATGTTAAGATTGAAGATGAGGATGTCGCTTTGATTTTGTTGGTTCCTCTTCCGCAATCATATGAGAATTTCGTCCAATCATTTATTGTGGGAAGATAATCGATAACCCTAAAGGAAGTTTGCGCGAGTCTGCATTCACGTGAACTATGGTATATGGCTACCGGGAACCTGGACTCTACTGATACAGGTTTGGTTATGACTCACAAAAAGAGTCATGCCGATTCTGGCTACGCAAATAAGGAAAATAGGAGTTCAAGTCAAAGAATCACAATTCTAAGGACATATGCAATTACTGCAAGGAACCTAAACATTAGAAGAAGGATTATCCGAAGAAGAAAGAGAAAGACATGGTTGATGTCGTGGTTGAAGGAGGCACAGATTCTGAAGATGATCTAGTTCTCACTGTCACAAATTAAAAGATGATGGATAATACATGGATTCTTGATTCAGGTTGGTCATATCACATGACTTCCAATGAAGATTGACTCTACAATTATAAGAAGGTAGATGATAGAAACATCGTCATAAGGAATCATGCAGCATGCAAGATTGTAGCTGTTTCCTGCTCAATCGGTGCCAGTTGTGAGATCAACATTATGAAGATAATAATGCATGATGGAAGTCGTGAGGACGATGATAGAAGTACGTCATGTTCATGATGTGAGAAAGAACCTGATATCCCTTGGAGTTTTGGACTCGGGTGAAGTTATGTATGTTGTCAAAGCCGAGGTGATTGTCATCAAGGGAAATAAACATAAGATCATATATATCATGCAGGATTCTACAGTTACAGATTCTGTTGCAGTGCCATTCCAAGATGTGAAATCAGATTCAGAATTGTGGCATATGTGGTTTTGACACATGAGTCAAACGGGGATGAATATCCTCAGTAAGAAGGGTCTTATCAGGGATTGCAAGGGATCCAAGCTGAAGTTTTGTGAGCATTATGTGTTTAGGAAACAACACATGAAGCAACTAAGTCAGCCACTCGCAAGACTAAGGAGACACTTGACTACATCTATGTTGATTATTGGAGCCTTTCATGGGTCCCGTCTTTGGGAGGTGCCATGTATTTTCTATCTATTGTTGACTATTACTCCAAGATGTTGTGGGAGAAGAAGAGAGAGGAATTTCATACCTTCATGCAACGAAAGATCTTGGAGGAGAACCAGACTTCCAAGAATATGAAATGTCTACGTACAGATAATGGACTGGAATTGTTTGTTAGAGTTCAATGAATTGTACAAGAAGGAGATTGTTGCGAGACACCACACTATCAGAGATACACCACATCAGACGGAGTTACAGAATCAATGAACATGATCTTATTGGAGAGAGAAAGGTGCATGCTATCTAATATTGGACTTGGTAGAGCATTCTATGCTGAAATTGTGAATATAACTTGTTACTTGGTGAATCGGAGTCTCATGTTCGTTATTGGCAGCAAAACATCCATGGAGGTATGGTCTGGTAATCATGCTGATTATTTTATTTTATGAGTCTTTGGTTGTATTTCATATTATCATGTTAGTGAAGGAAAGTTAGAACCAAGGATAAAGAAATGGGTGTTTACAAGTTATGGTGCAGAAAGGGGTAAGAATTCGGTTCCCTTCTGAGTATAGAATTATTGTTAGGATGAGTATTACATTTGATGTACATGCTGAAGGATATGGTAATAATCCTTAAGCGCATCACGGAAGCGTGAGGATCACATCGAATGCAATCGGGAGCGATTAGTCGCACTAGTTGCTTTGGCCAACGGAATTTTAAAAAAATAATCTGATAAAACCACATGATCTAAGAACACTTCTCGATTTTTTCATCTAAACCAAAAACAAGTATATGGTTTATCTCTTAAAGCGGGATTGCGATTGAGTCTCTAAATAAAGAGACCTCTTGTCTCAAGTTCGATCCGATGGAGGAGACGCTTGTGAGCGCGTTGATGAGACACGTGCTCCTCGCATTCCATATTGATGATCCAAGTGGTGAATCTTCTGATATCGTCGCACGAGATCCGATGTCTTCTTCACGGGCGAAGTGTACCGAAGGAGACAGAGATCCACGAGCAAGCAATCCAGCAGCATAACGATAATGCTGCAACGATGACGACTCTTACAAGGGCTCCATGGTGGAAGGAAACTACGAGAGAGAGAGAGAGGAGTTTAGCGTATAGAGAATGAGAGAGAGATTGTTGATAATGTGTCATGAAGAGCAAGGGGTGCCTCTTCTTATATAGTATTTCGGGATCCATGCATCTCAATCCACGTGCACACAAATCCAATGGATGAGAATGATTTGTGTTTCTTTCAATGGCCATGATCTGATAAATCAATATAATCAATTTCAAATTAAATTAATTAATTAACCTTGAAGATAATGAGGAGATAGACCTTATCCCCTAAAAGGGGGGGACAACTACTCTTCACCTTTGGAGATTGGTGGTCGTCCACCCTCTTGAGATAGACTTGATCTATCTCTTCAAAATCTCATAATATCTCCAAGATTTACAACAAAATTTGTTGTAAATTATCTTACGGACCTCTCATAGATGCTTGATTAAATAAAGATCGCAAATTTAATCTTCTCATTACATCTAAATCACATGTAGATCAATGTTCAATATTTGGACAAAGATCATATCACTTTTCTACTGAGAGGAATCACTAAAATCTATACCCTTTTCATCACTCCCTAGGAATGGAAGCATCATTGTTATACAATAATTTATGATCACATCACCCTCGGGTATTCCTAATACATGCACATCCTGCGTACTGGAAAATCAAGAACAAACCCAAAGTTTTAAATCTATTTTATATTGTCTACTTCAGGGTTTTATCATTAAGTTTCTCATTTGATCATTGGGAGCTGGTATCAATCATATACTTTCCAAAAGCATATATCATACCTAGGTATTGATCATATACTTTCCAAAAAGCATTTATCAAACCTAAAAATTCAGTCAAGCTTCTTAAGCGAGATGACTGTGCACGGAATTTGGTTCTTCCCAATATCTCATGAGTGAGCTCATGTCTTCCGGTTCAGCAATGAACGTGTATGATCCCTTTGAGGGCTCTCATGCAAACCAGCACATTGGTATATAGACCTTGGTTAGGTCATCAACCCGTTGGTCTGCCAAATGTACATACTCTGACATATAGTATCACGTATGTCTTCGGTCAGAGGATGCGTGGCTATATCGTGACAGTATACGACATTGGACTTCGGTTATCTCGATCTCATTAAGTCAACCCTTTGACCTAACTAATCTGACACCTCTGAATCTCTATTCCCTTGCAAAATACCTACGTCAAGAGGATGGTCATATATCAGCCTAATGAGAAGGATTGTCATCTCATACTCTGGCTGGAGATCATCTCTTAATAATTATTTGAGGGTTCTTGATGAGTTCTCAATATAACTCCTTAGATATTCATCCAAGCACCAGTCTCTATGATTCAATTATTGAATCAACAGTTGTATGATTACTAAGATGTCCACGGTACAAAACCCTAATTATACTAAGGGGCATATTATGCAAATTAGTTATTCTTCATTTCATATCAGGGAATGATGTTCGCAATAACATTTATTGCATAATAGCTCGCCGTGAGCTCGCATGTCCAACAAATCCTACTAGCCCAAAGAGGCATTAATGGGCTAATCTTTAAACCTGCACTCATGTGACAATCATAGGCTATTTATAAAATTAGCTAGGAATGCTAATCAGCCACTCTGTTCTCAAGAGACTGTGCCAAGTCCTTTTACGGCACTTGCATATCTCCTAGTAACAGTGCTCGCATCCAGTACGAATATTGCATCTTATGCAACCAATACTCAATATTGTCAGTTATAGTATCCTTGGCACTGCAGTTCAATAATTATTATAACCAGTATGTAATTTCTATTATCCTTATCAGAATACCCTTTGATATGAAGATCTCTATCTCCTAAGGTATCTACAATTAAAACCTTTTAGATCACTATCTATAAAGTCTTAAGTTCTTGAAGATAAGACTTTGAGATAACTATCTCAAAAAATCTTATCATCTTTGAAGATATTGTTATTACTGCAACTAAGTCTATTATCTCCATAATAGGATTAGTAACAGTTAACTACTCCCACTGCATAGTAGACATCTGGCTTTTGTACACATCTAGCATACACTCGACTTCTCGTAACTGATGCACAAGGGCAAGCAGTTCTAACATTCACTTCCTCAACTACTTGAGGTGTTTTCCCTTCAGATAGGTCAGTACCATATCTTAAGGGAGGAATCATTCCTTGTGGTTTTCCAATAATGGAATATGTCCAAGGTGTACTACAAATGTGACGATCACAATACCCTCTTCTCTTTGCTTCTGAACACCTTCAGAACTAAGATCTAAGAGGTATCCTTGAGATCAAATCTCAAGGAAGGAATAGCCAGATTATAAAACACTCATTTTCATCCTTATATCATTCCAAATGATTAGGATATCATCTATATTTAACACTATGAACACAATGGTACTCCCACTAAGATTCACATGGTACATCAAGATTCTATCTGAAATCATAACCTTTGTAATTTCATCAAATTTTATGTTCCAACTACAAGAAACTTATTTGAGTCCATAGATGGAGTTATTCAACTTGCATACCTTGCTTTCCTCAACCATGAAACTCTGGGGCTACTTCATATGAATATCCTCGGAGAGGTATTCATAGAGGAATACAATCTATACTTCCATCTTGAAGATGTCATAGTCAAGTTGTTTAGCAATAGTTCACAATATTTTGTTGGATTCAAGCATGGTCACTGAAGAGCAAGTCTCATCACAAGTGATGCTTAGACACCGCTTCATGTGTATCTTGTGAATATGAGTCATGCTTTGAAGGTATGTACCTTCTCATCAGGTTCCCTCTTTCTCTTGAAGATCCATTTACACCTAATGGATCATACTCTTATAGGTGGATTCTCGAGGGTCCATATACAACACTTGTATATGAAGTCTACTTTAGACTTTATTGATACATCCATATTTCCAAAAACATGATCTTTATAAGCTCCATCACATGAAGGCAGATCATTGTCAAACTTAACTGTCATATGGAATACATCCTCAAACTCATTGAAGAGGTATTAGTATTTCATCTTTAATTATCCTTTTAGTTTCCGATTTCAAGGGCCTCATTATATTCTCAAGACTAAATGAATTCCTTCACTTCATTTTCATCTTGATTCTCAAGAGAGTCATCCTCTAAGAATCATATCCTTAGAGATGAAATCTTTAAAGAATCTCAAGGTCATAAAATAGTATCCAATACCATCCTATTTTCCTACTGAAGTAGTACTCTTAGGTGCTGAATTCCAGCTCACTTACATGGTACCTTATTAATGATATATATTATAGTCTCTACTACATATATACATGGAAACTAAGAGGTAATTACGCTAAGATTCATCATTGATCAAATCATGTCATACATGATCAATTGTATCTCCCTACAACTCTATTGAGTTTAGGTATATCATGAGAAGTTAGATAGGAATGATATGCCTTTCTCCATAAGGTATTTCATTAACTCATCTAATAGATACAAGATACCTAGGTTAGATCAAATTCATTTCATCTTCCTTCGGACTTTGGTTCTAAACCAAAATTATGAAATCTTTGAACATTTCGAAGATTTCTTAAGTGAAGAGAAGAAGCCTCATATCACAAATAATCATCAATTGATATCACATATCGGTAATATCTATTTTGATATAGATGATCCACATATATTAATATGTATGAGATCTTGAATACCTTGGCATCTAACACCATTCTCATAGAAAGGTGCATTGGACATTTTCTACTTTGAATACAATGTTCATAAGTATGAAAGATTTGAAATTTCAAACATTCTAAAGTTTCATCTCTTACTAGTCTATTGATCTCATCAACAGACATATGTCTAAGGCTTGATGCCAGATCATTATTAAATGATCTTCATCCTCCTATTGATCTTTAAGGTTTTGAATTTTCAGTATTAGAAAAGTTAATGAACCATTTATTAATATTCTAATTTAGCAGAGTCCTCCAGATGTCATATTACTATCTGAAATATATCCATCATAACTTCTTATGACATGTCTATTCCAGAATTCATGTTTATTTCCAACATTTAGAAATAAATAATGAGTGTATTCTAATATCTAGGTCATAGAGACATTCTCTAAGACTGGGGGCTCTACCACTGAAAATATGAAGTTTATCTATTCAATAGAGATTATTGCAATGATTGCATCAATATCCATGTGGATGACTATTAAATCTTAAGATCAATATTATAGTCTTATAATACACATGAAATCAATTTGCAAGTGTTATTAAAAGAATGAGATACAATTATTAGACTTTTAATCTTATCTAATAAGTAAATCAATTTCAATGATCAAATTTAGATATAGATTATTCTGATGCACTATCTGGGTCCTTCTCTAAGTATCCAAGATAGTCTAGATAGTCATACTATCAGCACATCGACTTATTGCAGTACTAGCATTTATCCAACTATTTAGATGTCATATGTGTGGAAGTCACAGAAGTACAGTCAACTCTTTGACTTTCCTTCTCACATGGGTCAGACCCATGCTTCCACTGCGCTCCTTCATCTATAAACAACCATTGCTTAAGACAAAGGATCTCTTATGTTGAATAATATAAGAGTATTTCAACATTCATACATGTTTCATTCAATTCATACAATATGAATATTATGAAGCTTCATGAATGACTTGAGTATAGATAGTAAAATGATGACACTCATCGTTTCTATAACCATCTAAACTCTAAAACATTGGTTCAGGTAGGTACTCAAACATTTTGAGTACATCATCTCTTATCGAGCCACTATTCTACATGATGCAGTGAACCATGTCATTCATGATTAAATGTCGAGAGCACATATGTATGCCAGAACATCTTCATAGATTTTATAAGGATTATTTGACAATTATAATCATCATCGACATGTCACTTCCGAAGTACATTCGATGAGAAATCAAGACTATATAGAGATACAAACCCTAGGTTGTTGTCCTATTGTCAATTTAATTGTCATTCCTCATTATTACGAGGAAGCTTGCATATTACAACCGCATACATTATGTGCCCAACTGTAAGTATAATATCTTGATCATGAATCCAATTCATAAGAATTTACTGGTCATTATTGAGTATAGTATTGAATGAGTTTAATGAAGGGTTATCTGAAATAAGAAATTTGCATAAATATATATAAAGACTTTACTTTGATTTAGAAATTTTTATAGCAAAGTTGTCTTGCCTTGTCAACACTGAAAGTTTATTCCCTTAATCACTTTCAATGTAAGAGATATACTTACCATTACATATCAAGCAAGATCTGGGATCTCCTTCCTTATCTTTGTCACATCCCAATAATATGAGAACATGTAACTCGGATAAAAAGAAGCAGGAACACATTTCGCTTTGCAAGTCCAACTTGCATTCCCAATTCGGTCTTTAACACCCAGGCCCACCACCCCTAAGGTGATGTTGACTCATTGTTAATTGAACTAAGCATCAACAGGATTAGTACTCGCTATGCGCAATCCAATATCGCCTCAATAATATGAGGACCTGATATTGAGGTCACTACGCATACAGCATTACTCTTTCGAGAAGCAAAGAGCCCAATCCATATGCGCTTGTATGCAGGATCTGTCACTTTGGACATGTGTCTCCTACATAAAATCCCTGGCGACTTGACGGGAGACCATGGATGTCACTTATGTGATCCTCCATATCATGTTCAAATTCTAATTAATTATTATGAATCATATTCATATAATTAATTATTCTAAGAGAAATAACACATCTATTAATAACAAAGTATTCTAGTTTTAATTGGACTTTAATCAATTCAAGCACATTAAATTAGTGATCCAATTAATATCCAACAAACATTCTTTATTGTTACTTGAAATATTGTATTATCTCAAATTACATATCATTTCGAATTTTAATAATTAGAAACATCATGATCTCTTTAGCATTATCCCTTCTCAACCTATTGTCATGACCAGTACTGACGGGAGTAGGACAGACCGCACATGGTGCAACATGCTACCTCAATGCTACCTGACTAGACACCATATACGCCTCGAAAAAGGATATACCAAATTGATCACTTTGTACTTAAGATAGTAATCGGTTTTTCAACCGAAGTAATACATAAGTAATTGTCAAAACTATCTTGATTATAAGGAAATTTTCTAAACAAATTCCCAATTCTATTCAAGCAACTTTTTTGTTGGAAAGTAGATTGAGTAATCAATTGTGATCTAGATCATATCTAATGAATTATTGGTTAAGGCAATGTCATTTAAGGAAATAATTATCATCAAATATTTCTCAAATATTTACCCATAATTATTCCATGAAATTAACCATTAATTTCACTATTTCTTAAATGACAATGACAAGGTTCTTGATTAGGAATGTAGTTTCCAGCGGTGACCCCACTCTCTAAAATTATCATATCTCAATCAATTCAAATCCAAATAAAGCAAAGTAAGTTTTCAAAGTTTGTTAATTTGATTAATAACAGGAAAAAGTGATAAGCATGCATTTCCAGGCATTTCAGAATATCAACCAACTCTTTAATCACGTCAAGACTCGCCCTCCCGAAACAATGGATATATGTCCATTAAAATGATCATAACTTGAGTTATCAGATTTCAAATCAAGCAAACTCAAATACCACGATTTCCTTAATTAATGGGAAACATTATCCAAGTGATAATTTTGTGTTTAAATATTTTTAACAGGGCCTAAATTAATCACAAAATAAGGATGCTAAAAAGAAATGCGATAAAATTTTCGCAAGCCTTGACGAACCCAAGTCTTCTTAGGTTTATGGATCGTATCCAAAATCTCTGACCTGGATCTGATACCACTTGAAGATATCGTGAGAATCCTTAAGCACATCACCGAAGCATGAGGATCGCATTGAATGCGATCGAGAGAAACTAGTCGTACTAGTTGCTCCGGGCAGCAGAATTTGAAAAATTTAATGTGATGAAACCACATGATCCAAGAACACTTTTCAGATAATTTCATTTAAACCACAAACAAGTATATGGTTTACCACTAGAAGCGTGGTGCGATCGAGTCTCTAAATAAAGAGACCTCCTGTCTTAAGTTTGATCCGATGAAAGAGACGCTTGCGAGCATGTTGATGAGACGCGTGCTCCTCGCAATCCATGTTGATGATCCAAGCGACGAATCTTTCGGTCTCGTCGTACGAGATCCGACGTCTTCTTCACGAGCAAAGCACATCGAAGGAGATGGAGATCCACGTGTTGGACATGCCAGCCCACGACGAGCCATTATGCAATAAATGTTATTGCAATTCACTCCTTAATCTGAAATGAAGAACAACTAATTTGCATAATAGGTCCCTTAGTACAATTAGGGTTATGTACCATGGCCATGGTAATGATCATACAGCTGTTGATTCAATTATTGAATCATAGAGGTTGGTGCGTGGATGAATATATAAAGAATTAGATTGATGACTCGTCAAGCACCGTCAAATGATTGTTAAGATATGATCTCCAGCCTGAGTAGGAGATGGCAATCCCTATCTCTAAAGGTCGATATCTAACCGACCTCTTGATGCAGGTCCTCTGCATAGGAATAGAGATTCGGAGGTGTCAGATTAGTTAGGTCAAAGAGTTGACTTAACAAGATCGAGATAACCAAAGACCTATGTCGTATGCTGTCACGGTATAGGCACGCATCCTCTGACTGGAGACAGATGTATTACTATATGTCTGAGTATGCACATTTGGTAGACCAATAGGTTGATGGCCTAATCAAGGTCTATATACCGATGAGATGGTGTGCATATAAGGGCATATGAGTAATACGCTCTCTCGTAGGGATCATACAGGTTCATTTACTGAACTGAAAGACATGAGCTCACTCACGAGATATTGGGAAGATCAAATTCCGTGCATGGTCGTATCGCTTTGGAAGCTTGACTGAATTTATAGGTTTGATATATATACTTTTGGAAAGTATATGATCAACACCTGGGTATGATATATGCTTTTGGAAAGTATATGATCGATACCGACTCCCAATGACCAAACGAGAAACTTAATGATGAAGGAGACAGTCTAAAAGAGATATAAAACTTCAAGTTAAATCTAGGTCTTCCGGTATACAGGATGTACATGTATTAGGAATACATGAGGGGTGATGTGATCATAAACGATTGTATAACCATGACGCTTCCATTCTTAGAGAGTGATGAAACGAGTCTGGATTTTAGTGACTCCTCTCAGTAGAGAAATGATCTAATCTTGGTCCAATTGTTGGACATTGATCTGAATGTGATTCAGATACAATGAGAAGATTAGATCTACGGTCTTGATTTAATCAAGCATCTATAGGAGGTCCGTAAGATCTGGATTTGAGATTTGATCTCAATATCCAAGTCACTATACGTGGAACAATACAATCGTCCTTTCCTTATCTCCAAGTATCCGCGGAGAAAGCGCATTATCCTTGAAAGAGTTCATGGATAATTTTATTGTTGATACATGTATCTGAGCATTGAGAAAATTGATAATTAAATTTGATTTAATTATCATGAATAATATGAATTTGATTCATATTATAAGGAGAGATATCTAAGATAATTAAATGTGATTAATTATCAAAGATGTGAATAATGTGAATGTGATACATGTTATTTGGGCACATGAGAAAAAGATATCCAAGATGATTAAATGTGATTTAATTATCATGAATATGAATAATATGGATAACATTATCCATATTAATCATATATATTATAAATGTGATTTACAATATATTAGAAAGAGCATATTGTGATTTATATTTGTTGATTAATTGTTAATGTGAATCGGATTCACATAGAATGATTAATTGAAAATATAATTACGCTTAGTTTTAGGTTGTGAATGAGATTCACATAATTTCAATGGCGTGATTGATATTTTTCATAAGATAATTAGGAATTATGTTTTGGTGAAAATATTGTCGACAAGAGATGATGATATATATCATGAGATAATGAGATCTCATGATAAGTAGAAGAGATGGATCAAGTCCACCAAAGAGAAGTGGACGACTACAACTCTCCATGAGGAGAAGATTAGTCGTCCCCTCTTTTTAGGTGATAGGTTTATTCTCTTCATTATCTTTTCTCTTATAAAAAATGATTTAATTTGAAATTAATTTTGTTGATTTATCAATGAAAATTAATTTAAATTAAATCATTAGTTGTTGTGTTTTTACAACAACATCTTATCCATTGAAAGAAACACAAATCAATCTCATCCATTGATCGTGTGTTGTCCATGGGTTGAGATACATGGATCCCAAAATCCTATATAAGAAGAGGCGTCCCTTGCTCTTCGAGTTACATGTTTACAGTGTAAACAAATGCTCTCTCTCCCTCTCTCTTTCTCCACACGTCAAGCCTCTCTCTCTCATAGTGGTCGTCCATCATGGAGTCCTTGTGAGAGTCATCATCGCTGCAGCATTGTCGTTATGATGTCAGATCATCTACTCGTGGATCTCCATCTCCTTCAGGATGCCTCGTGCGTAAATAAGATGTTGGATCTCGTGTGACGAGATCAGGAGATTCATCGCTTGAATCATCAACTTGGATTGCGAGAAGGACGTGTATCATCAACGCGCTCGCAAGCGTCTCCTCCGTCGGATCGGACTTGAGACAGGAGGTCTCTTTGTTTAGAGACTCGATCACAACCATGCTTCAAAAGGTAAACCTTATAACTATTTGTGGTTAAGATGAAATGATCTAAAAAGTATTCTTGGATCATGTGGTTTCATCGTGTTTAAAATTGTTTAAATTCCATTGCCCGGAGCAACTAGTGCAACTAGTCGCTCCCGATCGCATACGATGTGATCCTCATGCTTCTGTGATGCGTTTGAAGATTTGTTCATATTCTTCAAGTGGTATCAGAGCCAGGTTGTCGAAGGTTTTGGATGAGATCCATGAATTTACGAAGATTTGGGCTCGTTAGGGTTCGTGAAATTTTTTTTCGCATTTCAGTTTTCGCAGCCCTATTTTGTGATATTTTTTGGTCCTGTTTAAAATATTTAAACATGAATTTATCACATAGATAATGTTCCTCATTAAACAAGGAAAATGTAGAATTTGAGTTTGCGTAATTTGGATTTCGTTTGTTCAAGTTATGATTGTTTTATGACCATATGTTCACTATTTCGGGGATGGCGATTAGTGACGTAATCAAAGAGTTAATTACAGGTTCTAAACGCCTATAGATGGGTAACTATCACTTGGATTCTATTTTAAATCAAATTAGTGAACCAAATAATTTTTTTGCATTAATTGGATTTACATTGATCAAGTTATGTTAATTTTAGTGAGTAGGGGTCACTGTTAAAAATTAACAAACTTGATCATGAACCTTGTGATTGTCATTCAAATAGATTAATGGAAATTAATTGTTAATTTTCTGAAATGATTATTGATAAATATTTGTAAATATTTAAAGATGATAATTATTTCCTTGAAAGACATTGTAATAACCAAAATGATAAGATAGTTGATCTTGATCACAATTGGTTAATATGAAATTTCCAACAAACATTGTTTTCATGAAAACTCTAGTTTATCCTACAATAGTTGTAGGACAACTTTTACATGCAAAACCTTATCTCTTGAATAGGATTGGAGATTTGTTTATCAAATCTCCTTATAATATTATCAAAATGATTTTGATGAATATTATATGGTATAATTTCGGTTGAAAAACCAATGAACATCTCAAGTACAAAGTGATTGACTCGGCATTCTTTTTTCCCGAGGCGGATATGGTGCCTAGTCGGGAGCGTTGGGGTAGCATGTTGCACCGTGTATGGTCTGTCCCACTCCCTTTGGTACTGGCATGACAGCAGGTAGGGAACGAATGATGCTTGAGAGATCATGATGTATTTTCTAATTATTAAAATTCGAATAATACGTACTTTGAGGTAATACCATATATTCAAGTAACAATCAAGTTTGTTGATTCAATTGGATTGATAATTGATTTAATGTGATTAAATTAATTATATCCAATTAAAACACTCTATTATGAATAGAGATGTATTTCCCTTGGAAGAATTAATTACATGAATATGATTCATGGTAATTAATTAAAATTTGAATATGAGGTGGAGGATCACATAAGTGACGTCCATGGTCTCCTGGCATACATATGTGGTCTTGACATTTAATCATGAATGACATCGTTCTCTGCATTATGCAGAATGGTGTCTCTATAGGAGAAGAAGTATTCAAAATGTTTGAGTACCTATCTGAACCAATGATTTTAAGAGTTAAGATGTATGTAGATACGATGAGTGTCATCATTCTACTATACTCTAGTCATTCATGAAGCTTCATAATATTCATATTGTATGATTAAATAAAATATATATAAATGGTGAGATAAACTTATATTGAAATCTTTTGAATTCGATATGAGAGGTTATTCGTCTTAAGCAATTGTTGTTTATAGATGAAAGAAGCGCAATGGAAGCATGGGTTGGACCCAAGATTAGAAGGAAAGTCAAAGAGTTGATTGCACTTCTATGGTTTCCATACATATGACATTCAAAGAGTTGGATGAATGCCAATACTGCAATAAGTCAATGTACTGATAGTGTGACTATCTAGACTATCTTGGATCCTTAGAGAAGGACCCAGATAGTGCATGGAAATAATATACATCAACATATAATCATTGAAATTGACTTTCTTATTTGATAAGTTAAAAGTCTAATAATTGTATCTTAATCTTCTAATAACACTTGCAATTGGTTGCATACGTATTAGAAGACTGGAATTTGATCTTCAGGTTTAATAAGTCATCTACCGATATTGATGCAATGGTTGCAACAATCTCCATTGGATTGATAGACTTCTTAATTTCAGTAGGAGAGTCCTTGGACTTAAAGAATATCTCTATGACTTGGATATTAGAATACACTCATAGTTTATTTCTAAGTGTTGGAAATAAACATAAATTCTGGAATAGACCTATCATAAAGAGTTATGATGGATATATTTCAGATAGTAATCTAACATCTAGTGGACTCTACTAAATTAGAAAAATTAATGAATGGTTCATTAAGATTTCTAATACTGAAAGCTAAGTCTTATAAGATCTATAGGAGGATGAAGATCATTCTACAATGATCTGGCATCGAGTCTTGAGCATTTGTCTATTGATATGATCGATAGACTAGTGAGATATTGAACTTTAGATTGTCTAAAGGTTCAAATCTTACATACTTGTGAATATTGTATTCAAAGTAAACATGTCCAATACACTCTTCTCTGAGAATTGTGTAAGATGCCAAGGTATTCAATATCTTATACATATTGATGTATGTGGATCATCTATATCATAATAAACATTGATGATATGTGATATCATTCGATGACTATTAGTGATATAAGATTTCTTCCCTTCACCTTAGAAAGCTTTGAAATGTTCAAAGACTTCACAATTTTGGTTTAGAACCAAAGTTTGAAGGAAGATGAAATGAATTTGATCTAACCTAGATAGCAAGTACCTATTAGATGAATTCAAGAATAACCTTATGGAGATAGGAATATCATTCCTATCTCACTTCTCCTAATACACCTAAACTCAATAGAGTTGTAGGGAGATACAATTAGATCATGTGTGACATGATTTGATAAATGATTAATCTTAGCATAGTTATCTCTTAGTTTCCAAGGTATATATGTAGTAGAGACTACAATATATATCATTAATAAGGTTCCATGCAAGTAAGATGGAATCTAGCACCAGAGAGTGCTACTTCATTAGAAAAATAAAGAATGATATTGGATGCCTACTTTATGACCTTGAGATTCTTAAAGAATTTCATCTCTAAGAATATGATTCTAAGATGACGACTTTCTTTGAGAATCAAGATGAAAATGAAGTGAAGGAGCTCATTGAATCTTGAGAAGATAATGAGTCTCCTTGAGTCGGAAACTAAAAGGACAACTAAATATGAAACACTAATACCTATTCTAATGAGTTTGGAGATGAATTCCATGAGCCAGATAAGTCTGACAATGATCTGACTTCATATGATGAAGATTATGAAGATCATGACATGGAGAGATGGATGTTAGCGGTAAAGTTTAAATGTAGACTTCATATACAAGTGTTGTATATGGACCCTCGAGGATGCACCTATAAGGGTAAGGCCCGTTAAGATGTGAATGGATCTTCAAGAAAAAGAGGGAACCCAATGAGAAGGTAAAGACCTTCAAAGCACGGCTCGTATCCACAAGATACACACAAAGAGAAGACATCGCTTGCGATGAGACTTCTTCTTCAGTAACCATGCTTAAACCCATCAGAATATTGCTAACTATAGCTTGACAACTTGACTTTGACATCTTCGAGATGGAAGTCAAGATTGCATTTCTCTATGAATACCTCTCTGAGAATATTCATAAGTAGTAGTCCCAGGACTTCATGGTTGAGGAAAGCAAGGTGTGCAAGTTGAATAACTCCATCTATGGACTCAAATAAGATTCTTGTAGTTGGATCATAAGATTTGACGAAATTATAAATGTTATGATTTCAAATAGAATCTTGATGAACCATGTGAAGCTTAGTGGGAGTACCAATGTGTTCATCGTGATGAATGTAGATAATATCCTAATCATTTAGAATGATATAAGGATGATAGTAAGTGTTTTATGATCTGGCTATTTCATACCTCGAGATATGATCTCAAGGATACCTCTTAGATCTTAGTTCTGAAGTTGTTCAGAAGCAAAAAGAACAGAGAGAATTGTGATTGTCACATTATTGGTACATCCTGGATATATTCTATCCAAGGAAGGCTCCTTTCCCTTAAGATTTGGTACTGACCAATCTGAAGGGATAGCATATCAAGTGTTGATGATGTTAAAACTTCTTGCCCTTGTGCATCGTTTGCTAGAAGCCTAGTATGTGCTAGATATGTACGAAAAGCCAGATGTCTGCCATGCAGTGGGAGTAATAAACTGTTGCTAATCCTACTATGGAGACAAAACACTTAGTTGCAGTAATAAAATAATATCTTCAAAGATGACAAGACTTAGAGATAATGATCTCAAAGTCTCATCATCAAGAACCTAAGACTTTATAGATAATGATCTAAAAGGTCTTAACTGCAGATACCTTAAGAGATAGAGATCTCTGGGAATAAGGGTATTCTGATAAGGATAATTGAAATTACACACTGGTTATAACGATTGTTGAGTTGTAGTGCCTCAATATTGAGTATTGGTTGCATAAGATGCAACATTCGCTTGGATGCGAGCACTGTTACTGAGAGATATGCAAGTGTCGTAGAAGGACTTGGCATAGTCTCTCGGGAACAGAGTGACTAATCAGCTTACTTGGCTATACTAAGTAGCCTATGATTGTCACATGAGTGTGGGTTTAAATGATTAGCTCATTATTGGCTCTTTGGGCTAGTGGGAGATTGTTGGACATGCGAGCCTACGGTGAGCCATTATGCAATAAATGTTATTGCGATTCACTCCTTAATATGAAACGAAGAATAAGTAATTTACATAATAGGTCCTTTATTACAATTAGGATTATGTACCATGGCCATCTTAATGATCATACAACTGTTGATTCAATTATTGAATCATAAAGGTTGGTGCTTGGATGAATATCTAAAGAGTTAGATTGATGACTCATCAAGCACCGTCAAATGATTGTTAAGATGCGATCTCCAGCCTGAGTAGGAGATGGCAATCCTTATCTATAAAGGTTGATATCTGACTGACCGCTTGATGCAGGTCCTCTACATAGGAATAGAGATTCTGAGGTGTCAGATTAGTTAGGTCAAAGATTTGACTTAACGAGATCGAGATAATCAAAGACATATGTCGTATGTTGTCACGGTATAGGCACACATCCTCTGACCGGAGACAAATGTGTTACTATATGTCTGAGTATGTACATTTGGTAGACCAATAGGTTGATGGCCTAATCAAGGTCTATATATCGATGAGCTGGTGTGCATATAAGGGCATATGAGTAATACGATCTCTCAAAGGGATCATACAGGTTCATTTACTGAACCGGAAGACATGAGCTCACTCATGAGATATTGTGAAGATCAAATTCTGTGCACAGTCATCTCGCTTTGGAAGCTTGACTGGATTTATAGGTTTGATATATATATATATACTTTTGGAAAGTATATGATCAACACCTGGGTATGATATATGCTTTTGGAAAGTATATGATCGATACCGACTCCCAATAATCAAATGAGAAACTTAATGATGAAGGTGATAGTCTAAAAGAGATCTAAAACTTTGGGTTTAATCTAGGTCTTCCAGTATGCATGATGTACAGGTATTAGGAATACCTGAGGGGTGATGTGATCATAAACAATTGTATAACCATGACGCTTCCATTCCTAGGGAGTGATGAAACGGGTCTGGATTTTAGCGACTCTTTGTTTAGAGACTCGAGACAGGAGGTCTCTTTGTTTAGAGACTCGATCACAACCACGCTTCAAGAGGTAAACCTTATACCTATTTGTGGTTAAGATGAAATGATCTAAGAAGTGTTTTTGGATCATGTGGTTTCATCATGTTTAAAATTTGTTAAATTCCACTGCCCGGAGCAACTAGTGCGACTAGTCGCTCCCGATCGCATACGATGTGATCCTCACGCTTTTGTGATGCGCTTGAGGATTTCCCCATATCCTTCACCACGAGCAACCAATCCGACAACATAACGACTATGTTGCGACGATGGTGACTCTCACAAGGGATCCACGGTGGACGGCCACTACGAGAGAGAGAGAGAGAGAGAGAGGTTTGTCATGTAGAGAATGAGAAAGAGAGATCGTTGATAATGTGTCTTGAAGATCAAGGGATGCATCTTCTTATATAGTATTTTGGGATCCATTGATCTCAATCCATGTGCATACAAATCCAATGGATGAGATTGATTTGTATTTCTTTCAATGGCTTTGATCTTGTTATGAAAACACAACAATAATTAATTGAATTTAAATTAATATATATCGATAAATCGATATAATTAATTTCAAATCAAATTAAATAATTGACCTTGGAGATAAAGATGAGATGGACCTTATACCCTAAAAGGGGGGACGGCTATTTTTCTCCTCTGGAGATTGGTGGCCGTCCACCCTCTTGAGGTGGACTTGGTCTATATCTTCAAAATCTCATGAGATCTCATTATCTCATGATATCCCCGAGATTTACAACAATATTTGTTGTAAATTATCTCAGAAAAATAATTTATAATTATCTTGTGAATATTGAAATCATGCCATTGGAAAAAATGTGAATCACATTCACATTCCAAAATAAAATATAAATTATATTTTTCAATTAATCATCCAATGTGAATCCAATTCAAATCAATAATTAGTTAAAAATATAAATAACAATCAGCTCTCTCTTATACATTATAAACCATATTTATAATATATCTGAATAATATGGATAGTGCTATCCACATTATTCATATCCATGATAATTAAATATTAAATGATCTTGGATCCCCATTCTCATGTTCTTAAATAATATGAATCAGATTCACGTTATTCATATCTTAGATAATTAAATCACATTTAATTATCTCAGATAACTCCATACAAGATGAATCAAATTTACATTATTCACGATAATTAAATCACATTTAATTATCCATTTTCTCAATGCTCGGATATATAATATCAACAATGAAATTATCCACGAACTCTTGTAAGGATAATGCGCTTTCTCCGTGGATACTTGGAGATAGGGACAGGGCGATTGTATTGTTCCACGTATAGTGATTTGGATATTGAGATCACATCCCAAATCCAAATCTTGCAGACCTCTCATGGATGCTTGATTAAATTAAGACCGTAAATCTAATCATCTCATTGCATTTGAATCACATTCAAATCAATGTCCAACATTTGGACGAAGATCATATAACTTTTTTACTGAGAGGTGTCACTAAAATCCAGATCCATTTCATCACTCCTTAGGAATGGAAGCGTCATAGTTATACAGTCGTTTCTGATCACATCACCCTCAGGTATTCCTAATACCTGTACATCATGCATATTGGAAGACCAAGAACAAACCCAAAGTTCTAGATCTATTTTATATTGTCTACTTCAGGGTTTTATCATTAAGTTTCTCATTTGATCATTTGGAGTTGGTATCGATCATATACTTTCCAAAAGCATATATCAAACCTACAAATTCAGTCAAGCTTCCAAAGCTAGATGATCGTGCACGGAATTTGATTCTTCTCAATATCTCATGAGTGTGCTCATGTCTTCTGGTTCAACAATGAAACTGTATGATCCCTTTGAGAGATCGTATTACTCATATGCCCTCGCATGCACACCAGCACGTTGGTGTATAGACCTTGGTTAGGTCATCAACCTATTGGTCTACCAAATGTACATACTCAGACATATAGTAACACATCTGTCTCCTGTCAGAGGATACATGCCTATATCATGACAGTATATGACATTGGACTTCGGTTATCTCAATCTCGTTAAGTCAACCCTTTTACCTAACTAATCTGACACCTCCGAGTCTATATTCCCTTGTAAAGGACCTGCATCAAGAGGTCGATCAGGTATCAACCTAATGAGAAGGATTGCCATCTCTTACTCAGGCTGGAGATCATCTCTTAATAAGCATTTGACGGTGCTTGATGAGTCCTCAATCTAACTCCTTAGATATTCATCCAAGCACCAGTCTCTATGATTCAATTATTGAATCAACAGTTGTATGATTACTAAGATGGCCATGGTACATAACCCTAATTGTACCAAGGGACCTATTATGCAAATTGATTGTTCTTCATTTCGGATCAGGGAATGATATTCGCAATAACGTTTATTTCATAATGGCCCGTTGTGGGCTCGCATGTCCAACACATGCTTCTCTTGAGTAGTGAATCTGTTGATGCAAGGACATGTGATGTTGTGCACGAACTGGAAAAGTTCGAACTGACACCAAGTAGTAATTACACAGTTGATCACACCACTCATGATCAGGCGAATGTTGAACAACATGAAGCTAAGCAACCAGAGAAAAGGCAACCAAGTGTTGTTATTGTTTGACCATGTAGAGAGATACTTTCATCGTAGAGATATAATTTTGAAGACATGGTTGCAATAGCAATACATGCTGCAGAGGAGGCGGAATCTCTAGACCCCTCTACCTACAGGGAGGCCACAGCTGGGGCAGAATCTGGGAAATAGATTGTTGCTATGGTTGAGAAGATGGATTCTTTTCACAAGAATCAGATGTGAGAGCTTGTCAAGTTGCCAAAGGAGAGGAAGATCATTGGGCACAAATTTTTCTTCGAGAAAAATTCAAAAAAAAATCTTAGGTAGTGAAGACATCATATAAAAGGCAAGTCTAGTTGCTAAGGGTTACAATCAGAAGGAATGTGTGGATTACAATGAGATATTTTCTCTCTTTGTATGACATACATTCATCAAGGTGTTACTAGCTCTTGTAGCACATCGAGACTTGGAGCTGGAGCAGTTAGATGTGATGATGACTTTCTTGCATGGTGAACTCAAAGACGACATTCTCATGAGTCAACCAAAGGTATTCACATTTCAAGGCAAAGAAGAGCATATGTGCATATTGAAGAATTCTATGTATGCGCTTAAGCAATCTCCCAAGAAATGGTACAAGAAGTTTGACAGTTTCATGAAATCATGGATTCAACGAGAGCACATACAATAGTTGTGTTTACCACAACAAGGTCGAGGATAGCTCCTTAATCTATCTGTTATTGTACATCGATGACATGTTGATTGCTGCCAAGAAGAAGAGTACCATAGATGATCGAAAGCACCTTATTTTAGAGTTTAGCAAGAAGGATCTCGGTGAAATGAAGAAAATTTTAGGAATGGAGATTATTATGCAGAAGAGAAGATTTTCTTATCTCAGGAGAACTACACTGATAAAGTTCCAATGAAATTTAGGATGTTTACAGTGAAGACTTTAGGTACTCCATCCGCTACGAATATTCGTTTCTCAACTTCTTTCACACCTCAGCCAGACGCAGAGGAAGAACACATGTCACATCTTTCCTATGCCAATGCAGTTGGAAGTCTTATGTATACCACAGTATGCATAAGACTTGATACCACTCGTGATGCGAGCGTTGTTAGCATATTCATGGGCAACTTGGGGAAAGGGCGTTGGAAGACAGTTAAGCATATTTTACGCTATTTGAGGGGAACATCATACATTTTCCTCATCTACAGAAATGATTCGGAGTGCTTGGTTGCTGGATATTCAGAATCGGGTTATGTTGCAGATGTCGATAGGAGGAGATCAATGACAGACTATGTCTTCACTTTGAGGAATCCAGCCCTTAGTTAGAAGGCTACCTTACTACCATTAGTTACTTTATCTGCCACAGAGGCAGAGTACATGACTTTGACAAAAGCTGCAAAGGAAGGCAACTAGCTAGAGGACTTAGTGTGAGATCTCGATCTACAACAAGATCATGATATAGTACATTGTAACAGTCTCAATGCAATATGCTTAGCCAAGGATCAGATGCATTGTGAGAGGACCAAGCACAAAGATGTCAGATATCAATTCATTAGTTCTAAGAAGAGGATCAAGGTAAAGAAGGTTGACACAAAGGCAATTCCTGGGGTAAGTTCAAATACTCTTTGGATCTATCTGATATGTTCACAAAAGGCAATTCCTAGGGTAAGTTCAAATACTCTTTGGATCTATCCGATATGTTCACAAAGGTAATTTCTGGGGTAAGTTCAAATACTCTTTGCACTGTGCTCAATCTCGATAGTTGGCAGTAGGCTAGCCTCAAGGAGGGGCTAGATGTAGCACGGAAACTTGGAAAATCTTCTCAGAGAATTCAATTTAAGGTGGAGATTGTTGATTTGCCTTGAATCCTAACTATTTGATCCAAGTTGAAGAACCATAGTTTGCATCCCCTTCTGTCGTATCATACCCTAACAAGACGAGGACCTCATTGTATAGGCATAGTATATAAACCTCCCAAGCGTTACGACTCTCATTATATTAGTATATTTCTTCTTCTTCACATAGTGAAAACCAATCACCTGGTGCCCAAGGATGTAGCTCAATTACAAGTGGACTTTGTAAATCCATGTTGCATTGTGCTTGTGTGATTGATCTTATTTGTGTGTGCTTCCGCGATTCGCAACAAGGGACATGAATATAAACATACTAATACGAAGAGAGTAACTAAAATTGTATTATATATATGATTGTAATTTAAAAGTAAGCAATCATATTTGAAAGGAGAATGCTATCTTAGTCGCTAATTGCTTTTTCAAAGCAAAAATAGGCTAAAAGACAATATTCTAATCGCTAATTCAATACCTATTTTAACGCAGGAAAAAATAAGCCCAAAAACACCACTTCTAATTGTACAATAGCGAGGTCCAACTGCTGTCGAAAGTAAGGTTTTAAAATACGATCGAATATTGAACCGATAAGTCTTTGGTTAGGTCGAACCGACAATGATGTCAGAATGACATCATCATTCCTATCAAATTGGAAAAATTGGAGCGTAGTTAACTTGTCAAACTGGTCCAACCAATTTTCTGTCGGCTAGATCAGTAATGGTGCCAAAATGACGACATCACTCCTATCGAACCGATAAAATCGTATCGGGCTTAATTTACTGGTCGGACCAATCGAACCCATTTTCTGAACCGAGAAAATCAGATATAATGTACATATATATGTACATGTTAATAAAATAATCACTTAAAATTTAGTAAGGTGGAATGCTAAAAAAAGACATGCAACAAAATAATAATTTAATACAGTGATAATGATAATTTATAATGAAAAATGCAGTTTAAATCATTATATGACATATGTCTGAGATCTGTCAATTTGAGGAACAAAGCTGAAACTATAATAGCTTATGTTGAGAACCAATGTACTACCAACATGAATTGTACTTACAATTATAAATAGTAAGATGGGCAGTTTTTGTTGATTGTGACTGCAACCATTTTGACCCTGTAAATATATTGAGTGTCATACATAGATCACGTTTTGTGTTTGATTGTAAGATTATTCCAAAATTTTTTGGTAGAGTTAGGCATGTTCTTTGGAAAGAAAGAATGGAAAACTCCTTATATCTCCTCTTATATTGGGTTTTTTTTCATTTTTGGGATAATTATCCACTATCTTATTTCACAAGTATTTATGGAATAACTATTCCCCTTCATTTAAGAGTTTTTGGTAGAGTTAGGCATGTTCTTTGGAAAGTAAGAATAGACAGCTCCTTATATCTCCTCTTCTATTCCCAAAAGTTTTTGCTATGGAAAGTAAGAATAGACAACTCCTTATATCTCCTCTTATCTTGGGTTTTTTTTCATTTGGGGATAATTATCCACTATCTTATTTCACAAGTATTTATAGAATAACTATTCCCCTTCATTTAAGAGTTAATTATTATTTATGGTTCATCCGCATTACATATTCCACGACAATTATTAATTATTCTTTAAGAAAAAACATTATTGTACCTTTATACCATCGCATTTTTGGTAATAGTTAATAAGCTAGAATCTATCTTCCTTGATAATGCCTTGTGTACATTCATATTATTACAAATGGAAGTAGAGCAAGTTACCTTTGATAGTTCATAGGACTAGTTGAGAATTCGAAAGAAAATATCACCCGAGGTATTATCATTAGGAATAAGTAATAGATCGAGTTTTTAAAGGAAGAAGATGGTTCCTAAATGTAGTGGGACAATTGCAAATAAGGAGATAGTTCCTAAACGTATTGAGATAGTTGCAAATAGAGACGAAAACGAATAAGAATTCATTCATCTGTTATCCTATTCGTCATATATAGATTTTGACATGCATAGTAGTCATCTTAAAATGGATACATGTACCATATCACTTTGACATTCACTAATATTTGTATTTGTATTCATACCATTTTAACATATAAAAATAGTTTCTTTAAAAAACATATAAATATAGTTGTGAATTTATTTATAACCATGTAACAAAATTGTATACCTTCATTCACCATCTTTGATATAGTCTTTATGAATTGAATATATTCTTGATATTTATTTTATTTGCAAACCATATTAACATGTATATCCAAATCAATCCATAAAAATAAATTGATCATTATTCGTGTAACACCGTAAACATAGTACCATATCTTGATTTACAAAGAAATAGGGCGTGTTATAAGAGAAAACGATCAGTACTTCACAACCTGAGTTAAAGCATTTTGGGTGGTAGTGATTGATCCAGTTGATCTAAGCTCAATAATTTGTCATGACCCTTTATCCCCGACAATAGCTTGGCTCAAGGCTTGAAAAGTTACAATTCGAATCCAATTCATATCCGTTTATACAAACACAATAACACATTTTTCTATCAATTTTTGTATCAACATTCGTATTTGTATTTTAAAATAGATATAAATATGATTATACCTATATTTGTATACCTATCTAAACCGCTTCCATCTATAGTTGCAAGCATCAATAGGAAAGAATGTAAAACCTAACAATAGTTGTGCATAAATATTTATGAAAAATATAAAGAGGCAGTGTTAATGTGAATTTAAAGTTTTCAGCATTATAAAATTAGGTTTCATTCGGTTAAATTCTTTAAGTATCTGTGTACAATTTTCCCATGACTTTAGGCCTAAAATGGTATAACTAATATAACAATAAATAATTCAAAGTAAATGTTTACATTGTCAAGAAGATTGTCTATGGCTCCGTCCTCAAGTGACAAGGGCAGTCGTCTAATGCTCCGTACTTACATCCATATTGGTTGGAAGTAGATGCAACTATTCATATGAGTCTGGACTAGTCAGTATCTCTTTGAAGACCTAAAAAAGAAAAATTAAAATCCATAAAAATTTACAAAAAGATAAAAATCACAAAAATTCACTAACCAAGGAGTTGGTGTAATCCTGACACATTCACTTTCACTCAAGGCTTGAGGATTTGAGGACACTTGATTTTTACGATCTTTAGAGTCTTAGTTAGCCAGCCTTAGTCAATAGGGTTTTTGAGACTTAAATATCCACACTTCCCTAGTTTGAACGATTTGAGCACCATATTGCACTCTTCATCTCTTCCTCCTAAAGAATATGATCAACACATCACTTTCACAACTACATGATTGATGAGATGAGTTGAATTATCACTTGAGGAACTGAGACTGGTGATTTGATTCTAGACATGATTTAATGATACTCGAGGATGGGATAAAGTTAATGAAGGCTTTAAGAAACCTGAGTGTCGGCAAAATCCTAGCCAGTATGTGAATAAGTTTGCATGTTATCATTTGATATTTACCTATGTGTCGGGGTGTGATGAAACTAAATAATTATTAATCAGTGTGCACCGACTTTTGGTAAAAGCAGTGGAGATAGCCAAACAAACGAAGTGAAATTTTGAGAGAAGTTCTCTCACATCAAGAAAAAGTTCTATCATTACAAAGTCAAATTCAAAAGAGCTTCCACCGAAGGTGAGCGCTCTCAACCATTTTCAAAGTGTCCACTTGGATCAAACACTAATATGGCAAAGGAGTCGGGTTAGCACCATAAAAGGACTCTACATCGTGTAGTGATACAAGTCTGGGAATCGAAGTTATGTTAGATACTCAAGAGAGAGACACCCCGGTGTACTCCCAGAAAAACAAGTGCAGACGACTTCGAATTCTCTTGACGGACACATTGACTGTGAGGGGGAGAAAAATAGACATAGTCCTATGCCCTCCATCATATGGTAATCCATCTACATGTTTAAGTCTGACAAACTAATGAGACGGTTGATTGAAGCAAGAACCGACTTATTCCCTAGTGTTGAGGATTAGGTCTAGAGGAGAGTCTCCTGGACTGGAACTTTGTGCGATGTCTCGACTCGACTCTCATGACTGCAGTACACTAAACTTCATATCCTTATATTTTATGCACAATAGAGAGCCAGATAATTAGAGAAGTTGGATTCCTTTTGACTAGAGCATGGTTGAGCCCAGAATTTTAGGATCACTTAAATAGAGGGTCTTCGACGAATTGAGCCTTGAAATTTCACATGCACTGTCAAGAAATAATCTGACTCCTTCATTCTTTAGATGCTCAAGGACGAGCATAGTTTAAGTATAGGGATATGATGAATCTCAGATTCATCATAGTAAAATCTACATATTAATCCACAAGCTTAAACAATTCAACAAAAATCACGATTAAATCATTAATCTTAACTTGTATGATATTGTACACACTTTGTGTTTAATTAACCTTTATTCTAACCCTAATATTATTGTATTTAATTACTAACTTTTTCTTGGTTTTTATATTTTATTAAAACCGCTAAAAATTAGATAAAATAATCTATAGTTTGGTTTTTTAGAGAAATTAAAAATATAAAAAATCTCAAAACCTCAAAAATCAGTGTTTTTACCCAATGTTCACAAAAATTCACTTTTGTAGAAATAACTTCCTTTGGTTTTTTGCTCAAAATGAAACCTATAGATCTCGTTGAGATCTGCAAATTTCATATTTTGACTTTTTACTAATTTTTCTTCCTTCTATTTCTTTTTAAATTTTGTTTATTTTCTTATTTATTGAATTTTCTAGAGCAGCCACGTGGCGCCCTCTGGGCCGCCTACGTGGCATGCTCCTCTTCTCTCCACCCGGCCTTCTTTTGGATCGTTAGATCTTCCCTAACCCACCTCCATCTTAGCAGTTGGTCCTTGCGTGATCTTCGACCGTTGATCCTCCTCCTCTGGTGTCTCATCATAGTCGTTCACTCACACTCCTCTTCCCACTGTACGATCTGAACCCAGATCGGATCCAACCGCTCCATTGCGTCTCTCCTCAACCACTCGATCTCCCTCAACATATCAAATGTCCATCACTACCTCCGGTGACCTTCTCAACCGTTGGATGGCAGCCAATCCAAGGGTTGAGCATCTTCCACATCAGTCACTCCACCCCATGTCGTTTGATGGGACTCCAAGTCCCATCTAGACCGCTCGCTCCCACCTCTGCCCTCCCCGTTGGATCAGATCCCAAGGATCTGATCTGGATCATCCGCTCGCACCTATACCAGAGCCGTTGGATATTGTGATCCAGCGGCTCTGCCTCATCTTCCACCTCCAGAAAGCAGTCCCCCCGGGGCCATTACACCTCGCAGCCAGCCATCCTCCTTCCACTTTTGGATCTTACCTCAGCCACTCTCTCCATAATCCAATGGCCGCCTCACTTAGCTGTTACCTCCTCCTCCTTCGTGAACCCATTAGTGCCCCAGGTTACAAATTCCACCACCTTCCATCACTCATTCAAAACGCCACCCCCCTCCGCCTCTGCCAACCATCGTCTACCAATTCAGAGCCTTGGACCTAGCCCTCCTCTGCGTCCCTGTAACAGACGGAGGTCAGAGGAGGGCCATCATGGCCTCCTAGCTTTAGTGTCTGACTCATGGCCTCTCCGTCCATGTAGAGACCGCCCCTGGGAACGTTGAGCTCCAAGGTTCGATTGACCTCGTTGGGCGACGACCCCAGGCTTCCATCAAAGCCCATCCAAAGCCTCCGATCACCTTCTTCCTCCTCGATCATCCAGGTTCAAGCTTTTACTTTTCAACTTATTTTCTCGAAAATTTTCCACCGCCTCCAGCCATCCTCACCATTGCCTGACCATCCATTTAGCTCTACCGTGTCACCTCCATGTTCACCAACACATTCGCTCACTTTCACCCCTTCCCCAGAACCTCCTCTGCTTCGACCCATCTCCTATGTCGTCAAGGCAGAGGAATCCTCCGGCCTCCACATCCTTCACCCTCATAAAGGCCCACGTTCACCTCATGCACGCACGTACAAGACCACCTCCGCTATGTCTAACTTCCGTAGGTCCCATGTCCTTCAATGATCAGAGAATTCCACCCAGCATTGATCTCCAGCTCCGACTCCGATGAGATGATGTTGTCCCTCCTCCCCAGTCGTCGATGCACCTCCGTGATGATTCCATCCCTTTTGTCATCTCATCGTGAAGGTGCCTGTACCATCCAAGTAGTTGCTGGAGGCCGATGGAGGAAGGACATGCTCACCGGAGCACAGCCAGGTCTGCCGCATGAGGCAGCACTTACAGAGGAGGATGAGCTACAGTTACCGTCCGATCATCTGGATTGGACGGCTCAGATGGCTCAACGTGTGCACCCGAGCCTCCATGCTTAGCCTACTAGCTTGGTTTCAGCGAACCACATTCCGAAGCACCTTGGAGAAGCCACGTGTACCCTGAGGCTGTCACCTTCCGAGCCCAGCCCCCCTCACATGTTAGGCACGTGAGGGGCTAGGTAAATTACAGGAAAGAATCGTGAGTTTACCAGAATTATAAGGAGGTCCATATGCGCGTAGGACAAATTGCATAAACTCCCTGTTGGTTCTAAGAAATTGCAGAAAATCCCTTATGCATAGAAGTAAAATTTTCACTAGACCCCCTCCGAGTTTTTCTATTTGCACATGGGTCCCTCCAAGGACCTATTTGTAATATTTATCTTTACTTTTCCATGCATTCTTACTATATTTATGCCCTTCTCATTGTTTCTTTAATATCTTGAGTATACATAATCTGTTTTACTTTATTTAAGTGTCATTTTGAAGCTTATTTCGTCGTCTTTTTAGTGGCATCATTTATTTTATGATTCAAGACTAAATCAAATATGATGATTTTTTTATGATCTACATTGTATGCAGCTCTTTATATTAAATGTCATCAATCATCTTTAATGCTCGATTTGACTTTAAAATTGACCCTTAATCTTTGGCTCATGGATGTGATTAATTTAGGACATATATGTATATTTTTATCTGCATTCCTTTTTTGCATCCATTTAATTATGTGCATGCATGACATTTCATCTTTTTAATTGCATATAAAATCAAATAAAAATTAATGCACCATGGCTTGTGATTCTAGTTGCATTTCAATGCATTATTTAATCTGCATTATTTTGCATCTGCATAAAGATCTAAGACTAGAAAATAATCACGTATTAATGCAATAATAATTTTCGTTAATTAGACGAAAAGGCTCGTGTCTCTGTGTTCGACTTTGGTATACTTGCCAAGCAAAATAACTTCCACATATTCGAAGTTGTGTATTTTGCATGATCCAAATCTGCGTCCTATGCTACAACAATTCCTTATTATTGAAGAAGCAGATTTAACGATCATCAGGCCCCCAAATCAGAATCCTAATTCCAGAATCTCTGGACTAAAACGTTGGTATCTCTCTCATACAGTGTCTGATTTGGTCCTACTCACTTTTGAACTAATGTACATTCAATTACCTTTAAAACAATACCAAGTTCAAGTGAATCGGATATCCTATGTAAAAAGTGAGTTTTGGGCCTCTTTTGTAAAATATGTATTTTAGCCAACTTTGACATGATATTTTATGTACTTATTTAACTCTTTTATTTTATTTTATTCCATCATATTTGACAAATTTTTTACTAAAATACATGAAAATCCAGAGCCAAAATAAAATCAAACTCAAAGAAACTGACAGAGTCCGAGTCTTTACTAACAATCAGTATAAAAAGTCTTTTGTATTTTATTCTCTTATATTATCTATTAAAAAAATCCAAAAACATATTAATGTGTAAATATTTTCCTTTGATTTTGTTATTTTTCCTTAATTTTTATCTTATTTAAAAATGATGAAAATATAAATACAAAACCCTAAATCAGTATTCTATGTACATAGAGTGCCACGACGAATACTTTTGTGGATGAAATTTTTTGATAAGAGGTTGTTTGCTATTTCTTTTTCATTTTTATTTTCACTTTGTTTTCTGATTTTGCTGGGAGTGACATGTGGCAGATCCTGGAGCTTCCACGTGTCATCTATTTTTTAGCCTTTATAAAAATTTCATTTTTTTTCAAAAAAATAAAATAATAAAATTACTTTCCATGTAGCGACATCAGGGTCATCCGATCATGGCCGATCGGAAGGCTCCTGTATGTCTGTGAGATCCAGTCGCTCACCTCTCGATGTGGTGCGCCACCACCCCCTTTTCATATCCGTTGTTGCCCACCTTCATATTACGGCTGGAGTATCCATCACCGCCTCCCCAAATCGCATGTCACCACAACTTTTCCTTTTTTCGATCCACATCAGATCTCCCTGCATCCCCATCACCACCCAATCGAAGCTTGTTAACTATCACCTTCCCAAATCACCGCCACCCTCGCCCATATAACCAGTGCTCCTCCACCGGACCCAACATCCAACGATTTGTAGAACTTCATCGAGAGAGAGAGAGAGAGAGAGCTTCCAGTTCTTGCTCTGTGACAGCAAGCATCCAAGCATGTCAATCAAAGACACATCCTCCATGCGTGAATCAAGGTATCCTCAAACTTGTTGTTGTATCTCTTGGAGAGCAGCTTGGCCTCCTCGGTCGTCTTTGCCGTCGGTTTTAGAGCAACCACCCAGAGTTGGGTTCCTCCGCTCCGCATTTCCAGCGAAGAACAATCTCCAAGTAAACTCCTCCATTCCTTCTCCTTTTATTCTTCCCTCTTCCTTCTTCTAATTTCTTCTGCAATTCTCTTCTTCCTCTTCTCTGTTTCCCGATCATCCGACCACCACCTTATACCTTCACCACCTCCTCGTCACCTCTATGGTCATCTTCATGATTTGCACCACCTTCACTCCTCAAAGCTCATCCCCGCACCCTCTTACCGCAAGTGGCTCACCCTGCTTCGTGAATTCATCACCGACGGCCACTGCACCTTCGTACACATCTGCCACAGTCACTGCTCCGACACCCATCGATCATGTGTCAGCCTACCTCCATCCGCGGTCGAGCTATATATCTCTGTCAACAGAACCTGTGGAATATCAAAGGCAGAGAAGAGTATCATCCCCAGGTCTTGAGTTACATCTTCCGTCCGATCAAGAATAGGGAGCATCCAAGCCGTCGAAAGATGCCTAAATATATGGCGCTAGATCCATCTCCATCAGACGAACCAGATAGAATCCGAACATCGCCTACAAGCCTAACATCTCGGAACACTCGAAGTAACATCACCTGCCACGTGGAGGTCGGGTGAACCAGAGTAGCACCCAAGTCCAAGGCCCCCCACACGTTGGCTACATGTGCCCTAGGCAATTTATGAAGCAACCCAAACACTTTCTTCAATAGCATACAGGTCCTTACCAACTAAGAACACATGCAAAGCACGTGCTCCAGTAGAGAAACTTATGCTAAGGCCCCCTGTGATTTCTAGAATTTTAGATCTACCCATGCATAGGGTAAATTACAGAGAAGGACCAACAACTATTGCAAATTACAAAGAGGTCCTTTCCATGGGTATATTGCAAACATTTTATTAATTTCATTTAGTATTTAGTCATTGTTGGAACTTCAATTATGCATATCTTGACATTATCATAATTTGACGTTCTTGCTGTCATTTTAAAGCTTATTTGATCCTCTATTTCTAAGACATTATGAGTCAACCTTTAGCCAGTATGAGAACAAGGTTCTTGTGCTAATATCTTGATATAAACCTATATGTTAGGGTGTGATGAAACTAAATAAATTGTGCATTCCAACTTGGTAAAAGCAGTGGAGCTAGCCAACCATCAATGAAATAAACTTTGAGAGAAGTTCTCTCATTCAAATACAAAGAAAAGCTCTCTCATTATAAATACAAATTCAAAGAGCTTCCACCAAAGGCGAGCGCTCCTAACGTTTTCAAAATGTCCACTTGGATCAAAGCTGTTAGGACTAGGAGTCGGGCTATCGTCCCAAAAGGGTTCTGCATCATATAGTGATACAAGTCTGGGTGTCAAAAGTTTGATAGATACTCAAAAAAGACACACCTCGGTGTACTCCTAGGAAAACAAGTGCAGACGACCATGAACTCTCTGACAGACGCATTGGTCAGCAACCTAAAACACATGCAGAGTTAATAAGGCACTTGAGTATATCCTTGTTCTATTGAAAGGGAGGGAAGAAATTACACAACCCTTTGCCCTCCATCAACTATCCTTCCATCTACACTTTTAAGACTGACAACTAAGCAGGTGGTGAATTGTATGCAAGAACTGTTTTATTCCCTATGTGTTGAGGATTGGGTCCTTAGGAGAGTCTCTTGGACTGGAACATTGGGTGGTGTTTCGTCTCTACTCTTGTGATTGCAGTCTACGCTAAATTTCATACCATTACTATGTATATAAATAAATAGTCTTAGAGCTAGATAAGTGGGATACCTTTTGACTAAAGCTTGGTTCAGCTCGGAATTTTGGGATAATTAAAATCGATAATTCTTAAGTTTTGTACTCTACATGCACAATCAGGGTTTCATCTGACTAAATCAATCATTCTCTAGTTGCTCGGAGAAGAGCATGTTCTAAGTAGAGGGGGTTGATGAATATGTGATCCATCAATCTAAAAGAAATTAATTAAGCTCAAGTCACCAAAATTCACTTGCATTTCATCATTTAAGAGTGCATAATTAGCATTCATGCATGTATAAATAATAATTGCATTTATCATACATAATTACATAATTAAAGAGCCAAAAATCCCAACACATTTGACATGTAAAATAGCTAACATTCACTTTTTAAATTAACTCATACTAAGTCCAAATCACCTGAAACAATCTCCACTATGTTCATATTATTAACAAAAATAAATAAAAAATACAAAAAAATCACTAACGCAGATAAGTGACCCACAATCAAACCCCTAATTTCAGATATTCTGGACTAAAACATTGATATTTCTCTCATACAGTGTTTGATTTGATCCTACTCATTTTTGAACTAATACATGTTCAACTACCTTCAAAATAAAACCAAGTTCAAGTGAATTAGAGATTGTATGTGAAAAGTAGGTTTTGGGCCTCTTTTGTAAATTGTGTATTTTAGCCAACTTTGACGTGATATTTTATGTACATATCTACTCTTTTTATTTTATTTCTTTTTCATTTGTTTTATTTAACAAATATTTTATTACACATGCAAAATTCAAATCCAAAATAAAATCGAACTCAAAGAAACTAACAAGGTACGATTCTTCACTGATAGTATGTACAAAAAGTCCTTTATATTTTATTTGTTTGTTTTCTCTATTAATAAAAATACAAAAAATATATTAATTTTAAAATATTTGCATTTGATTTTATCGTATTTTTCTGATTTTTATCTTATTTAAAATAACAATAAAATAAATATAAAACCTAAAATCGGGTATTCTAAGTACATAGAGTACCATAAAAAAATACCACTACGTGCAAATGACATGGTTTTGATATCTTCATGAAAGCTGTAGATGTCATCAAAATGAACAACTTTTGTGAAGAAAATTTTTTGATCTGAGGTTGTTTGCTATTTCTTTTTTATTTTTATTTTTATTTTTATTTTATTTTTTGGTTTTTTTGGGAGTAACACGTGGCCGATCCTGGAGCCACCATATGTCACCTGTTTTTTAGCATTTTTAAAATTTCAATTTTTATTTTTCAAAAAATAAAAAAAATAATTTCCACGTGGAAACATCAGGGTCGTCCGATCTCGACTGATCGGACGACCGATGTATGTCTTCCAGCTCCAGTCGCTCTCCTCTTGATGTGGCACACCACCGCCCCTTTCCATGTCCGGCACCACCCTCCTTCCTATGATGATCGGCGTATCCATCACCGCCTCCCTAAATCACATGTCATTGTTACATTTCCAGTTTTTGATCCCCATCAGATCTCCCCGTATCTCCATAATCTCCCAATCAAAGCTTGTCAACAATCGCCTTCCCAAATTACCGCCATCCTCGCCCGTATAACTAGAGCTCCTCCACTGGAGCCCATCATATTCTGATTTGTAGAACTTCATCGAGAGAGGGAGAGAGAGAGCTCCTAGTTTTTGCTCGACGGCAGCGGGCATCCAAGCATGTCGAGCAAAGACACCTCCTTCAGGCATGTTCCAAGGTCTCCTCGACCTTCCTGCTTTATCTCTTGGAGAGCATCTTGGCCTCCCCCATTGTCTTCACCATCGGGTTGAGAGCAACCACACGAAGTCGGGCCCCTCCGCTCTTTATTCCTGGTGAAGAACCATCCCTAGGTAAACTCCTCCATTCCTTCTCATTTTCTTCCCCCCTCTTCGTTCTTCTCTTTTCTTCTATAATTCTTCTTTTCCTCTTGTCCATTTATCGATCAACCGACCACCACCTTCTACCTTCACCACCTCCTCGTCAACTCTCCGGTCATATTCATAATTCACACCTCCATCGCTCCCCGTAGCTCATCCCTACGCCATTGTACCACAAGTGGCTCGTCGTGCTTTGAGACTTCATTGCCGGTAGCCACCGCACCTTTGTACACATCTGTCGTAGCTCTGCTCCGACGCCTCTCGACCGTGTGTTGATCTACCTCCATCCATATCCTAGCCATCTCTATCAACATGACATGCATAATATCAAAGGCAGAGAATAGCATCCTCCCCAAGTCCGGAGTTACAACTTCCGTTCGATCAAGAACAGGGGAATCCAAGCTGTCCAAAGATGCCCAATATATGCCTTTAGATACATCTCCATCGGACGAACATATAGAATTCAAGCATCGCCTCAAAGCCTAATGCCTCGGAACACTTGAAGCAAGATCACCCCGCCACGTGGAGGTCGGTTGAACTGGAGCAGCACCCAAGTCCAAGGCCCCCCACACGTGTGTCGCACGCGCCTTGGGCAATTTATGAAGCAACCCCTTACTTTCTTCAATAGCGTGCTAGTCCTTACCGGCCACGACCACGTGTAAAGCATGTGCTCCAACTGGTAAAATTGTGCCCAACACCCCCCTTGCGATTTCCAGAATTTCAGATCTAGCCTAGTATACAAATTTCTGATTATATATCCTCTTCTCAGTCCGGCATTCCAATCTGGTCAACCTACCAGCATCAACTCTTAGTGGGGCACAGGCATACTACAGCAGTGCAGCATTTGTTCTCATATACTAACCTGCACCCCGTAACCACCTTACTACCCCTCTTCGTCTATCGCCTCCCCCTCGCCTCGCATCCTTGTCAATCAGGGATATATTACAGAGAAGCATCAACAACTATTGCAAATTATAGAGAGGTCCTTTTCAAGGGTATATTGCGAAAATTTTATTTAATATTTAGTCCATATAACTTCAATTATTCATATCTTCAACATCATTTATCAGAATTCGATGTTCTTGGTGTCGTTTTGAAGCTTATTTGTCCCTCCATCTTATTGAACGTTGAATTCTATTTTTAATACATTATTTGGCAGTAATTAATTAATGTTCTATTTTGTTCATTTTGAGCACCTTTATTTATCTTCATTGATTTTTTTAACAATTTGGCTTTGGTTTTGAGATATGCACTGGAGAAATTAATATGATATTAATTGACATTTCTAAAATAAATCAAGGGGGAGCACTTGAATTGATTGGCGGCTACTCGATTTGATCGGTCCACATTCACCTTCATCTTTGCATTGTCATTGTATAAAAATTTTACAAAAAATATTGTTGTTGAAAACCGAACATTAAGTTTGATAGACTTAACCTAGGTTGTTCATTTGCCTCCTCAAGTCGACCCTGGGACTTGCCTAGGTTAAATAAACATCAGACCACATTGTGCTTAATCAATTAATTCATCAAATTACATGATTATTTTTTAATTTAATTCCAATTTCCTGACTCCAATGAATCGATGCGTCTAATTCATGAGAATTAACGAGGGTATTCTGGGATTCATCGGACACTCAGATCAGCAGATGTTTTAATATTTGTATGGATTGGAGGGTAGCATACATGTGTTGATTTATCTAGAGTTTCTCCATTGATGGGTCTGATAAGAAGTGATTTTATTGTAGGATACACTGTACAGAACGTTGGCTCGGATAAAGTTGCTAAGCATGAGAAGACTTGTATTGACAATCGACATGGACGCATCACTTTTGATGTTGATACCTTTTGGTTCCTGACGATTGAAGTAGTAGAACTACCAAAAACGGTCCAAAAAATTATGCATATCGATGTTATGATTTCCATGTCTATAGACGCTATTTTCTAAAGTACTGGTTTTGTCATCCAAACGGATTGGCGACGCAGCTTGTTGCATGTCTCCCATCAATATCTCTATAATAGTTTTGACCGATACTATTGTTAGTCCAACTTTTAGCAATGATTTGCTGAGCTAGTCTCTAAAGGTTCACAAAAATATATTTGAGTGGTTCAGTTGAGGGGCATTGACGAAAGACAATCGAATGGTGGAGTTTGAGCTTCGATTTGAAGATCGAGCGGTTGCAGTGAAGTCTATAGTGGGTCCATGTTCTATGGTGTTCTCCAAATCAAGAGGAGACTCCAGACAGTGTGGATCGACCCTTAGTTGCATGATGTGCTTTGTATCTCATGCTCTCCTCAAATGGTGCTTCAACCTTTATACAGGTTTCGATGATGTTAATCTATAGATGGAGTTGTTGTTCCATAGTTCCTCAATTGTCTCTCCGACAATCGAATCGCCAAGGGATTAGATTCCATATGATGCTCATCTTTCATCACTCCTGCAACTCGACTAAATTGACGTTGATGCCTCTAAAAGTGTCCATCTGATGCGATGTTCGATCGGGCTGAGTGGTGTGGTGCCAATCCAATGGGTTGTAGAATGCACTAGATCAAACAATTGTGTAATATCTTCGATGAAAGAAAGGGACGGTTGAATGATGTATTATAATTGTGTAGGAATTTAAGATCATCAAAGTTCACTGCACCTTATGATCAAGAGGTGCCCCAAGAGGAAGAATCGTGAAGAAGCCAACCCAATGCAATCATTCTCTCTATATATCTAGCTAATAGCATCCAGTACCCATATGCAAATGGCGGCAATCTTTGCCATATGGATGTGGCATTCCCCACCTCAAGCAAGTCCACTGGATTTGGCTAACAGTGTTGGTCCCAGTAGAACTGTAGTTTAACAATATATTTTGAAAGGATTTTGTAATTGCTTTCCTTAACAATATCAGTCCGTGAAACTTCACATGTAATAATGTCTAATTTAGAAACTCTTTGGATGACTGAATTCTATGTACCTAGCTCATGTAATTATAGTCGTGTTTTTAAGTTGGTTATTTTTGAAAACATCAATCATAAGCAAAAGGGGAAAGTGACATCCATAATTTTTCATATTCATCTACTATAGTGTTCTTAATTTTCAAATATATATATATATATATATAACAAATTTAACTTTTTGCTTTTTTAAGATATTGATAGCAAGTATCAAATTAGTTTTTATGGTAGATTGTAGTTTATTCTAGAATTTATTGTGAAGTGTATTGAATATTATTTACTATAATGATTCAATGCGAATGTTGTGATTGTAGTTGTTAACATATAAATAGAAAATAGATTTAGTATAATTATACTATAAACAAACAGTAAAAAAGTTGATAAACTATAAATTTTCTTTATTTTCCATAAATTATTGATGCTTTTAGTTTTTATCCTTAGGACATAAATTCTTGTAGACTATTGGATACTTTATATAAAATGGTTGATGAAATAATCTTACATTGTTCTTTTATAAAATTATATTTTTAAAAGAATGTAGCTGGTGAAAAAATGAAGAGCATAAAAGTTGAAAAAAAGAAAAGAGAAATTGAGAAAATGAGAAAGACAACCACATGGAGTAATGATTATGTTATATTGTCTATCAAAGAATTATCATGACATCATACATCAAATATGAATTTGTATCAATTATTATTTAATTTATAACAATTTAATTAAGAAACATAGATATCACAAAAAAACTTAATCTCAAAGTTTAAAATCGTTACAATTGATAGAATACAAATAAATGAAATTATTTACTTAATAATATTAAACCATACAAGAATTAGTACTCTTAATTTATTTAAATGTATATTTGAGGCTTTAATTCTTGTAGTGTAACGACCCGAATCTGTGTGGCCAGCAGAAGCATAACAAATCGACATGCCACGTCGAATCTGAGGGTTACTCATGCAAACAATTCCACAATTTAGGAAGAGCATTGAAAGGACAAAATAATAAACAACTTGAGATACTTCAAATAAAAGGATAACATCACTTAACAACTTGACATAATCAAAGGTCAAGTTCATCCATCAAGAGATTTCATTGACAAAGACAATAACTAGACTAGAACGACTCATAAAATGTTCCTCGGGTACATCTATAGCTAAGATAAAGAAGAGGAAACTAGCACTACCAAAAGGAAATGTCGAATCTCCTGCTATCCAATCAACAGCTTCAATGCACTATTCCTCCAAGGAACCTGCGGCAGGGCAAAACCACAGGAGCGACAAAATGCTCGTAAGCCAAACAGCTTAGCATGCTTTAAGAAGAATATCAAAAATGAGAATGGCTCGATAAATTGAAATAGAAGCATGGCGATATAGCTATATTCACATACTCATGAAGGGTTCATACATTCTCAATAATAGTGCTCTATTGTTGCACTCATACACTTAAACTCAATCTTATAGTTAAATTGGTCCATTATTACCCTCCGCTGGCACTAGCGGTTTTCACTTGCACATTCGATCATACATTAAACACATCGTGATGACATCAACGCTGAGTCAGTAGGTGGACTTTCCACTAGGTTCCACAGAACCTGACACCCCCGGAAGGTGTTGCCCTTTAGGCCATTTATGTCTGTATCGGACCCGGTAATCGGACTCTAGAGGTGGCTTCCACCACGAGGCGTAGTACTTACCTCCGCTTACCTTTATTGTGCCATTGTTATTAAGTGCCACCCATTCATTGAAATGACGACTATTTATATCAAATCTAGATGTTAAAGGTCTCCACGAAATTACTTATTTAGTTGTCTCTAGCATACACAACTATTGTAACTCATCCGAATGGAGTACGTCGTAATAGGATGGTCATGGACTCAACGTCACAAGTATGCTCTGGATTATATATAATTTTCCATGGTAATTAAATGCTCTGCAACTATATTAGTAAGTTAATTATACATGCATCAATATAGACTATGATGATTAGTAAGTACCTGTACGTAGTATAGATCTAATACACATGTAAATTAAAACGGTGGACTAAATATAGTTGATTCTGTTCCGATAAGCACAACGAATATGAATAGTTCTCATGAAATTATAGGCCGTGTGGTTTAGTTCAAGTAGAGGTGCATGGATGTAACATACCACTAAACAAATAATGTAAAAGAACTTTATTGCATTTAAGTAAGCATGATACAATGGGTATTATCAGGCACAAGCTAATGAAATCTACTAAATTAAAACACGGTAAGGTCAGATTAAATTACTTAACCTAAGATAATAATGCTGAATTTTAATTATAGATAGGAAAGGAGGGCTCAGGAATAGTTGTCATCTTGCCAGTACCTCAATAACTCTTTGGTAGTAATTTTTCTAGTATCTACGCTATATACATTTCAACTCGGTATTCCTTACAAGGTGTCTCACATAAACCGGAATCTAATTATCACCGAAAACGGTTAATGTCAGGCCTTACGCCTGGGTTTGGAGTGCCCTTTCAAGGTCGTTGATCAATGGAATGAGACGGATAAGAACTCAATAGGAAACATTAGATTGAGGAGTGAGTAACGGAATAAAAATTATAAATCATATTCTGGATGTTTGTTTCATGAAAATTGGAAAAAGATAGCAGAAATAAATTCGTGAGTATGAGAAGGACACAAACTATTCCAAGATAAAGGTTTGAGATTCATGAACGATGCAATACATACTGTATCTGCGGGGTATAATACAACAAAGTTTGGATCGAAATCGTGGTTCCTCTCTTCCGATCACGATCAGCCCAAAGACGACGACTCCTTCTCGGAAGGGATTAACTCGACTGAAGAAAGAAAGGCTATTGGATTGGTCTCTCTTCACTCTCTTGAGTAGAGAGCAATCTCTCCCTCTCGCTTATGTGTAGGGAGGGTTATCTCTTTCTCTCCATCCCTTGTACGTGGGAGATGGCCTATTCAAAATCCAAAAATAGAAACCCAAAGGGGTTGTTGAGGTAGAATTGTTTCCCACATTAACCACCCCTCTCGATTGGCAAATGTTGGGATATATGAAGAGAGAGGGTCAACCATTCATATCCCCTTCCCCACGCCCCCTTGCAACCGTTATCCCCTTTTATTTTTTTATTTCCACTAATCACCCAATTAATTCATTGTAATATCGAATATTATTTATCATTAATGAGGTTGTTACACGTAGAGTGTCGATTTTTTAAAATAATTGATGAAATAATGACACTTTGTCACTTTGTAAAAATATGTATTTTAAAAATTATAGTGGATGGAAAATTAATAGTAGAGAGAGTGAGAGTCACATGTATATAAAGGGAAAGGAGGGAGAGAAAATGTGGGTGACAGGGAAAAAGCCATCGTAAAACTTTGTATTTTAAAAATTACATGGATGGAAATTTAAGAAGAGAGAGAGGGAGAGAGAGTCACATGGATATAAAGGGGGGGGGGGGGGGGAGGAGCTGATAACGTAGTGATAGGAAAAAAAATCACATGGAGATTAATAGTTAATTGATAAAATTCTATTTTTTGGTAAAGAGCGAGGTGAATGCATTTGGGGGTGAGAGAGAATATGAAGTGGGACATGACTGCGCGATGGTTAGAAAACACAGAGAGATACTTAATGGCATCAGGGAGGGTACGGGAAGAACCTGCGATTTACTATAAAAAATGGCCGAAGCGGGAAAGCTAAAGAGGGGAGGGAATAAAACGCGAAGGGGAGATGAAAAACACTCCATGAAGCCACGTGTGGAGAACACATTACATTGCCTAACATATATAATCCATAGCAAAACAAATAATGTCACAATGAAAAATGGATTTACCTATTTATGTATTATCTCCGATAGCATGACCATTTGCCTGCCATGCGAATGATATTCACGAGAGATGAAGAACCTTTTGTTTCCTTATCGAGTTACCCTAAGATAACCCCATTTACCCATTTGCATTCATGGGTTGAAAATTCATTACAAATTATATTGACATCACATTACATTTTTTATTCCAACCCTTAACCATTCAAGGATACCCCGATCCACAACATCATAACCAACCCTCCAATCCAACGGCCCTCGTTGCACCATCCGACAAAACAAAAGATCCCAAGAACCCTCAGCAAACCCTTCTCTTTCCCTCTCTTCTTCCTCCCCCCACACCTCCGTTACCGCGCCACCACCAGCAGCGGAGGCGGCCACCTTTCCCGCCGCCATGCCGAAGCACTACCGCCCCGCGGTATGCACCAACCTTCCCTCGATCTTTCACTCACTATCCGCTCATCTCTCACGTATTATCCATCTCAGGGGAAGAAGAAGGAGGGCAACTCCGCCAGATTCACCACGAGATCCAAGGCCGTCCGCTACCTCCAGACCAATCTCACCAATTTCAGGCACATCTCATCTGCTCCCTCTCTATCGCCCCACCCCATGATTATTTTGCGACTGCTTACATGGGGTTCAAGGGCTTAAGGTGTATGTACGATGTCTAAAGATGGGTGATATTTTTTGCAGGAGACTTTGTATCTTCAAGGGCGTGTTTCCGCGGGACCCGAAGAAGAAGTTTGAAGGAACCAACAAGACTTACTATCACACGAAAGACATCCATTTTCTTGCTCACGAGCCGATTCTTGAAACGTTCAGGTAAAAGTGCCCAAAAAAGCTATTTTCTCCCCTGAATTGCTTTAATAGTTGTTACCCGATGACTTGTGTTCTCGGTACATTGTTGCACACCATTGTACTATTATTCCAAAAGAAGAGATTTTTACGTGCTTTCTCCGGAGTTTGTCTTTAAAAATCCATCTAGAAATAGGGATGAAAACGGATCAGATACGGATCGGATATGCCTATTTCCATATCCATATTCGCTTCATCTATATCGAATACGAATACGAATACGGATATGATTCGGATATGCATTATGGAAACCATATCCGGAAAAATACGGATACGAATCCGAATCGGATATTTATCGAATCCGAATACGGATCGAATAAAGAGCGGATCCGAATATGGATCGAATAAAGAGCGGATCCGAATACGGATCGAATAAAGGGTGAATTCGAATATAGATCGAATAAAGGGTGAATTTGAATATGGATCGAATATGGATCCAACAATCATCGGATTCAATACATATCGAATAAAGATTACATACATATACAGATTGAATTGTTACCAAGGTTGATAGTGGTTTAAAAATTGCAATCAAATATAAATAAATTGCATTATGATATATGATTAAAAAGACATGATGTTCTGTAATAAAAGACGTACCTCTTGTAAAGTGTACTTGACATAATCTACTCCGTCTTCACAAAATGCTCTCAAGATCATGTATACATATTAAGAAGATATATTATTGTGTAATCATATAATTGTAATTATAAAAATTATGTTAATGTTCCGAACTCACCATTTATCTAGAATGACTCTCTTTAATCAGCATGCATGGCATTGTAACAATCTTTAAAGTAAAATCAACAATATATGTGGATGAAATAAATAAAGATATAAAGGAAATAAAAGTGCATATCAAACATTTAAGTTAACATTTTATCTCTCAAATAAACTAGTAGTCATTAATAGAAATTTCAAATAAAACATGTCCAAAATAAGGTGACAAGTAGTGAATTTCATAGATGTTCTCTCTTCAAATAAAACATATCCAGCATGGCATGATATTCTCACGAGACACGACCACAAATTCCCTGCATATTTTATTCCATAATTAATATAGAGTATAAATATATCAAGATATGTTAAAAACATAGATAGTTCACCTAAATTGGCTATTCCAAAGATATGTTCTCTCCAATTGGACTGAACATTCCAGTATCATATACAATCATGGTATTAAAAGGCGCGCCTCGAGGCGGTCGAGGCGTACGCCTCGAGGCGAGGCGGGCCTTTTTAGCCTCGAGGCGTGCGCCTCGGCCTTGTCCAGTGAGGCATGCGCCTCGACTGGCTGAGGCGTAGCCTCGACGCATTCCGCCTCGAGGCGGTCGAGGCGTTTTCCGAGGCGTTTTTGTTTTTTTTGAAGATTTCTTGTATGATTTTGATAGTTACCTGGTGGTTTGAGAAGCTTATAAATATATACTTGTTTAGGATAATGATTATACAAGTTAAATGCCTAAATCTGATGTTTCTTTCGTACTCATAAATCCACATTTACTATTAATTATGTGTAACTATTTCAGCAAACTACTTCATATTTACTATTAATTATATCTAACTATTAATTTATGCAAAATGTATGCTTAAATTTGATCTCTTTCATATTCATATGCTTGAATTTGACCTATTTCATATTCATATTTACCATTAACATGCCAAATTATTTTAGTGAACGCTTACTATTACATCCTTAAACATATAAAAATGTGTATACGAATTCGAATCATCATAAAAGAAAAAAAATTGGGTATGGTGCAACAAGGGGGATGCATACAACCGTTCTTCACCTGGGTATAGTAGAACATATAGTTAGGATTCAAATCATATGATTCATATCAACACCTTCGATATTTATAATGACAACTATAGCCAATCCCTTTTAGATAATTTTTTAGTGATAGTTATAAGTTATAACCAATGATTTTCGTTTGATTAGGTAGAAATTTAGAAAGGTTTATGGCATTGAGTCATTGATATATCCTTTTTTCATGTTCTTATCTTCATAATATCATCATATATTACATTGTTATATACTATATGTTTGTCAGATTATATTATTTCTTCAATAAATATATGTATTATATATTTTATATTTATTTTTCTATACAAAATTGAGGCTTACGCCTCGACCGCCTCGAGGCTACGCCTCGCCTCGCTTCCAGGGAAAACGCCTCGTTCCGCCTTTCGTTTTTTCAAACCTTGTATACAGTTGATCCATTGAGAACTTGATGTAAATCAAATGTAGAGGTGATATCATCCATGAGTATGGGTGAAGAACCTACATTAACAGTTAAAATGAAATAAATCAACATTTTATTAAAGTTTCAAGTAACTTAATAACAATTAGATATTTAACATACCTCCCTTTGCCACCTTCAACCAATCTTGAGCACAGATAAGTGCTTCCACAGTATCAGGTGCTAACCTACTCCGATAAATATCGACCATTCTTCCTCCACCACTAAATGCAGATTTAGATGCTACAGTAGATACAGGAACACCCAGAATATCTCTTGCCATCCTAGACAAAATAGGATATGTTCCTTGATTCACTCGCCACCACTGAAGAATATCAAAAGTTGTACAAGATGTATTCGAATCAATCACTCCATCATCAATGTACCGGTCCAATTCTGTCTTTTGTGGCTGATTTTGAAAACTTTCCTTCAAAAATTGAGCAAATTTTTGTTTTTTTCTTTCTCCTTGATCAAATTCATCATTTCCAAAACTTTTTTGCATCATGGGAACAACATGAGGCATATTATCTGACAAAGTCAAAGAAGAATATTCTGCAAATAACTTTCTCAACAGAGAGGAAACTTTCTCAATGTTAAGCATTCTCACCATAAAGTTGTCCAAAATAAAATTCAACATACTTCATCTTATAGTTTGGATCTAAGAAACATGCGATTGCCAACATTGTGTTACTTTTTTGCCAATACTTTTCGAACTTCACCTTCATTCTCATAGCCATTCGAGAAATGGTTTCTTCAACATCTGCACAGCGTTCCAAAAGGAGGATGTAGATTTCACAAAATTCTCCAAAGAAGTGATTTGAAGTAGGATATTTTGTCCCAGAAAGAAGTTCTGTCATATCATAGAAGATTTTCAAACAATTTGCAATATTTTTAACTTGAGCCCATTCTTCATCTGAAGGACATTTATTGTACTTGGGAACAAATATATGATATATTCCAAGAGCGTCTTGATGATCTAAAGCAGATTTTAGCATCAAGTACGTGGAGTTCCAACGGGTGGAAACATCAAGTGATAAAGACTTCTCACAAGAAGAATTTACCTTCTTAACAGCTTCTTCAAATTTTTCTTGATGCTGAGGAGAATTTCTGATGAATTTCACCGTTTCTCTTATTCTATCAATCACATGTTCAATTTCCTTTAAGCCATCCTGCACAACTAGATTGATGATGTGCGCAGCACAATGCACATGAAAAAATTCACCACCCATGACAAGGTTTTTCTGAATATTTGACCTCACAATTTTAATAGCAACATCGTTGGCAGAATCGTTGTCAACTGTTATCGAAAATAGCTTACGAAATAGATTCCATTCAAGAACTTTCTTCGTAAACTGTTCACATAATTTTTCCCCAGTTCCTCTTCCTTCAGAATGCATAAAGTTGATGATTCTTTTTTGTATCTTCCAATCATCATCTAAAAAATGAGCTGTAATGCACAAGTATGTTTTGTTCTGACACGATGTCCATTTATCCATTGTAAAGCTCACTCTACAAGGTAGTGACTCGAACAATTTAAGCAGTTTCTTTTTCTCATCCTCATATACAGACATACAAACTTTTTTCAAAGTGATTCTTGATTTCACTTGAAAGGATGGATTTATCGACATGAGAAAGTCTCTAAACCCAACATGCTCGACCATGGAAAAAGGATATGCATGCAAAATAAACATCTCTGCACACTTTCTCTGACTCACCTCGTCATCAAACTTGTACACAGAAATATTAGAGGTTGATTCTTTTTGTACGACTTGTAACATTTGCTGACGGATGTCTGTATTTTTTCTTTTAGAACAACGATTATAGTGATTCCATAACCGTGTGGTTCCTTGGGTTGATTCACATGGATGTGGTTCTTTGCAAAATTGACAAACAGCTCTCACCACCTTCACCTCATTGCCATCAACTTTTACAGTGACAAGTTGTTTTTTGAAATAACCTTTTGTCCATAGTTCGGAAGTTTCCCTTTTTCCCTTTTTACCATTTCTTTTAGCATTACTATCAATTTCATTACTTTCAGACACTTCATTTGTAGAGTTAGCAATTGGATCTAACTTCAGATTTTCGGTGTCATCGTTGAGATTATCAGGTTGAAGTGAATCTTGAGACATTTCTCCTAAACAATTATGACATATAAACTCTACTTAGATTAAAAACTTCTCCATTGAATATAAATTTCTAAGAGAACTTCCAAATGACTACAAACATGGTAAACATTAATGCATGACAAACTCGGAGTAGATAAAAGAAACTTACAAAACAACAGGTGCAGTACAAACAGCTGTGCCCCTTTAAGATGATGAAGTAACACAAGAGATTATGATCCTACCCGAAATATTCCTGCGGATATCCATTCATAAACATCGAGCAAGCAGAAAGAACATTAACACACTATTTCATAGATGGAAATACATTGAAATTAACACACAAAAGAATTAACAGAGAATGGAAATATGGAAATACATTGAACTGTATTCGGAGATAACCTATAAATAAACATGATATTGTTACTGCAGATATCCATTCATGATTGGCATATTCCAAAAGATGTCAACATGATATTGTTACTTTAAAGTCTATACAGTTTGCTCATCAAGCCAAATATGTTGAAATAGCAGACTGACCCTCAGGCCATTCTCCATAGCCCGAGCTTGGCCCAAGTCTAGGCCGAGTCAAACCGCGACCCATGGATGGAATTCAAACTATTTTTTTATGATCACAATCGGATCAGAAAAACCTCCACTTGAAAAACACTCAGAATAGCATACTCGTGATCTACAATCCTTTTTCACGATTATAACCAGATCAATTGCAACATGTAAAACATGCAAAACGAAATCCACGCAGAACTGTATCATAAATTTTTGATCTTGCCTGAGACGAAGATGCAGATCATGGTACATGAGCTTTGTCATATCATGATGAAAATTAGACCTACCTTGATCTCAACAAAACAACAAAGCTGGTTACAGATGCAAAAAGTTGCCTTGATAATCATCACATACTTTATCACAAGCAAAACCATCCGCTGCGGTTTTATCCCCATTCATGGAAAGGAACATTCGATTTTAACTAAGATTCAACTGAAGAAAAAAGCAGGATCTTCCATTACCTGTTCACCCGTCACCCGTCGACTGGAGGAGGATGGCGAATCGAGGCGGCGCCGCGAGGCCCGCGACGAGGATGAGATTTGGCCGCCGGCGTCGGGGTCGTTGGGTCGAGACTCGAGGATGGGGAGTCGCCGATTCACGGGTAGGGGATGGTTTGTAAACCAATGGTACTGGGAGGGAATTGCGGCTAGGGTTTTCATGCTTGTTCGACCAAAGAGGCAAAGAGAGAATTCGGAGTTTTACGCTTAAGACCCTTAAAGTTTATTATATCACATTAAGTAAAATATTATAAAGTTAAATGTTGTATTCGGATATCCGGATCCGAATCCGAATATTTAAGCCATGATCATATCCGTATCCGAAAAAAAATAAAACTCATATCCATATTCGATTCGTATTCGAATTAATATCCGAATCCGGATATCCGTATTCGATAATTTTTCGAATACGGTAAGCGGATATTCGGATATATCCGTATCCGTTTTCATCCCTATCTAGAAAGCTCACAAACGAAGACACACAACCTCCAGGAATAAATATGTTGCTGGTCCTAAGACTTCCACCTCAAGATTTAGTGCAGACAGTGATTACTAAGATCTTTTGGTAATGTAAATTAATGTTCTTTAAAAAAGGTAAATTAAATTTACTTCTGTGTACGCAAGATGCAATGCAGTTAGAGTATAAAGTATTGATCTTTTGGTGAGATAAGAAGGGGTAAATGAGCAAAAAGGTACATGATTTGGCTTGGAGTGTAGAAAGTTTTTGAGATTCCGAAAGAAAAAGGAGCTTGACATACATGAATATTTTATTTATTTGAGATCTTAGATTGGAAATTTGGAATGATAAAAGAAATTGTACAGTCAAGGTCAAGGCGGTAGAATGGAAACAATAAATGAAGTTTTCATGGAGTATATCGATCAATTAAGGATGACGGATTATATTCACTTTGAGATGCCCAATATTCTACAGTTTTTACAGCAAAGATACCACCTGACGGATGGAGATAGATTGTACGATGACATGGCTACAATGGTTGAAATCAGAAGGGCTTTAGCATGTCTTTTATAAGATGAGTTGCTAGGACTGGGTTGTTTTATGATTTTCTTCTACGTTGAGTTTTAGGATTTGGTGGATGAGCGACTGAACTCTTTTCAGTTCTTATTACGTAAGTAGTCTTCGGCATTGAGAGCTGATCGTCACCTCATCCCATAGTCCAATTCCACATATCTTGTAGTAAATTATTTTGGTAATAACCCATGACAATACATGATTTAAGTAGACTATTTTTAATTGCTTCAAAGATTGTCACTTAGCAGGAGCGCACATTCATTATGGTTTTACGTTGAAGGTCAATTTGGAAAAAAGACAAAGATACTTCATATTGGGCTTTCTTTTGATGATCCATGCACCGTAAGTGGTTTCTAGTTTGTGGATTCCTTAGATGAAATCCCATTTTACAACCGTGCCTTTTTTTCTCCTCGTTAAAGAGAGAAAGAAGAGAAGGACTCAACCGCAACACGTGTTAGACAAGGTTGTTTGTTGGCATTGCTAGTGTTTATTATTCTTGAAATTGTCTTGGTTATAGACGCTTTCGAGTATACGAAGGTGGTATGGTTTTTGATTGTGCACAAATATGGTAATCTCGACAATCAAGGTGGTAGTTCTCAGACTGCTTCTAGTTTGATATTTATGGGAGTCCTTGGGCCTAAGGGTTAGATATCATTTTCGTTTTGTTTCTTTCCACCTATATTGAGTTACCAACACAACATCCTGGTGCTGTCCTTGAAACGTCAAAAGCATATTTATGTCTACAATATACGGGATTGCACTTAGTTTGGGAATTTTGGTTAAAAACTTTGGGAAGAGACTCAAGGGTTTGTTGTCGACATTACTCTTGAAATTGACATGTCAGTAGTGTCGAATTCCCCCTTTTTTACTTTAATAATGCCGTATATCTTTGTTTTTTACCTATTAGAGAGAACGACTAGAGGAATTGACATAAGGAGACTTAGATTTGTATGGTGTTGCCTTATGACTGAGTCGTTTGCCACGGGCAGGTTGGGATTCATGTGGTACAGATGTCCTTAGTATTTACAGCTTATCTATATTGAGCAATTCATTTTTGGCCACGTGGCTAATGATATTGTTTGGTTGGGGTAGTTTTTGCTTCCGGACACCCCTATAATTTTAGAGAGGAATTGGATCGGGTGGATAGACTCTACGTTCCAAAGAAGTCCTCGATCTTTTGGATGGGTGAAAACTCAATGCCTCTCTTGTTATGTAATGGAACAATTCTCCATTTATGGACCAATAGTTGGATGATGCTGGTTGCTTTGCAAGTGATAGCCTAGTTTGGTCCGTGGCTGTTGGTCTCTTGTGGAGATTGGTGGTATGTGGTTGTCAGCATTTCACTTGTCGCTGAACTTTGATACACTGCTACACCGAGGAGCCTCTTCATCATTTTCTCTTTCAACGATTCCCGGGTTTGTGGAGAAGGGACTTTTAAGGTTTAGTAAGCTTACTTAGTTTTGTGTTGTCCTACATCATGGTTGAATTTGTTGAGACCACATGATTGTAAAATTGTTTGGACGGCTAAGTTCTTTGTTCGATTATTAAAGGGTAGGAGATTTATGATGGAGACATATATTGTATATTGCCACGTATACCTTCGAAGATGTCAATACATGCCTCCTTTGAATATAAGAGGTTGGCAGTCTTTTTCAATAGTGTTTTCCTGCATCTTTTTCAATACATGCCTCCTTTGAATATAATTTTAGTCTCTTAATACTTTTTGTAGAAGTTTCGGTTTTGTGAGGACGACTTCAGACAATTTGTTTTATAGACAAGAGTTCCAACGATTCCATTATTCTGAAATGCTGTTCATGCGGCCGCGTATGCACATTTGATCACTTGTCAAAGCGCATATGCCATATGCTGCAATATGCGGTCAAAACACATATGCGGTCCGTTTATGCAGCATATGTGGCTGCACATGAGGCCACATATCTGAACAAGAGACTTGCATATAGGATTCGTGCGTCTTTTTTGTTTAACCCATAACATGTTTTTTTTTTGAAGCTCTAACCCATAACATGTTGATGACATATTAACTCGATTTTTCCGAGAAACTCTTATATCATCATTTACATTGATCGATCTTTTCATTATTCTCGTATGTCGCATTTGTGAATATAATCTAAAGTATGTTTTTCATATCCATATATTTCCATTGTTCCTAACACTTGCTAATGAACTGTTTACTGCCTTTTGAATTTTCTATCTAATGAAATTCATTCAATTTTTTTGAATAAAACATGAAATAATTGACTAACAGACCCTTTACATTTTTGCGCTTCTAATAAATTCTACATGCAAATACAATTTCCCCTATATTTTGTGTCAACAAGTTTTGTCCCTTTGAGATCCATTTATATGCATAATTTTGGGTGTATGATTTGTATATCTATATATGCATTACAGGTTTTCTTATAGAATTCGTGTGCTCTTGGTTGAATCCAAATTTGTATGTGTATGTACATGCATTAAATTCAGAATATACACTAAAAAATAATCAATTTTTTAATTCTTGCTTATATGTCTTATTGATTATACTATCTTATTTGAAATTTCTGATTTTGGATTTTGTCGGATCATCAATTTTTTTATATAATCACATTTTATTATTGTATTTTTTAATATTTTAAATTAAAATATTATAAACTGCATATACCTCCGTATACTCTTCCGCATATCCGCTTACTCGCTTTAGACTACATGAGCGAATGAATATCGCATACTGCATTTTCGAACATTGAGCGGTTCATTTGTCTTGTTGATCTTCAAGGAATTTTGTTTTGTTCATCTGTACTTAATGCTACACGAGAATGTATCCATGACCCAATTGAGCTATATGGCATTTTTATCAGTACAATCTTTGTAACTTCTCTGTCCTCTAATTAATGTTTTTGTGGATGATTACTATCCATTAGTAGTCATCCCATAGTTGAAATAAAACATGACTTTGTAATTATCACACAGAAAATTGTCCTTCAAGAAAGCATATTTCTACTGACGAAGACAAAGTAAGAGGAAGACATCATTCCTTTTTCATATTTGGGAACCCCAATTGCTTATGTAGGGTGCACATCGGAATTCCATGAAGTCTTATAACCTCTTGCATTTTCTTGCTTGATCAATGATATGAATATACTAGTTAGTAATTGTTAAAATGATCGACCATGTGGTCTATTGTGAACGCTATTATCAGCGAGAAATTAGGCCAGAATTTTCCTTGTGTCATGTTCTCTGCTCTCCACAACTTTGGATTTTTCTCTTTGGAATAGCTAATTTTAGTCGCCCAATAAAATTACACTTGAGAGCTGATCATTATGCACCACCAACCTTTTTGCATTTTAGCCTGTAGTGTATATTCTGCAATTTGGATTATATATTTTGCAATTTGCATTATCGTATATTTTCCATTAAGGTAGTGGAATGTGTGTGACATGCGTTTTTCTCTAAAATCTGCACTATATGATATTTATATCTCTTGATTTTCATGGCGATGTAGAGAGAGGAAAGTCTATGATAAGAAAATTAAGAAGGCATTGGCAAAGAAGAACAGAGATGCTGCTGACCGCTTTTTGTTGCGGAAGCCAACTTACAAACTTGATAGACTTGTTCGAGAAAGGTTTTCTTTTTATTTTCAGATTCACACGGATTATTTCCTTTTTCACCTCCTTTAATAATCATTTTCATTTGGTATACGCAGGTACCCTACATTTATTGATGCACTCAGAGATCTCGACGATAGTCTTACTCTTGTTCATCTTTTTGCTTCACTGCCTGCCGTTGAAATTGCACGTCTAGATGTGAAGCGCATTCATTCGTGTAGAAGGTTGGCATTTTTTTGAATTGTACTCCCAGCTCTCATTCTTTAATAAAGTGTTTCATGCCTGGTATGACAGATGTGATTTGGGTAGACTAGTACCTTCATTATCTCCGTGATTTCTAAAAAAGGACTTGAAGATTCTAAAGCATTTAACTGTACAGGATGACACGTGGTTGACATATGAGTTTGGCTATAGTTTTTCTAGAATTGCATGTGCACATATAGTTTAAAAGTTTTGGGGTGAATTATTGTGGACTCTCACCATTTTTCTCCTTAAAGTATATTCCAAAAGTTCGCTGGAGATGAATGTGTTTTTTTCTTATAACTTGACATTCCTCTTTCTCTGCAACATAAGTGTATTTACCAATGCTTCTTTCTTTCTTTAGTGCTTGGAAGTGACTAATTGAATAGTAGCAACTCTGTCCTGCATCGCCATGCTCAGTACTCACGTTTACACCTGCAAAAAGAAGAAACTGATCATTTTGGCTAATCATTTTTAAGTTTGATTTAAATGCCCCTAGGAACTAAGTTCATGAATAAGCCAATTGTGAGACTTGAACGATAACAATTTGTTGATTATAATCTGAATGGGCCCAAAGCATTCTCATAAAATTATCTGCTGCGATCCTTTACATTTGTGTGACTGGAACGCTGTCTTTGCAAAATCAGCGACACTCAAATAAATATTAGTAATTACACCCTTTACTACTTGAAATAAATATACGAACTTTAAAAAAAAGCCTTTGATGGTGACGTGTCATTTTTGCAATTAATCTTGAAAGCAATTATTTTTTTACATTTTCCGTTCTTCATACTCTAAACTATTCAAAGGAGGTTGAGACAAGCCTCAACATTTTTTAGAGAACCAATTTGGTTTTATGTTCGGTAAGTCTCCTGAGAAGAATGGCCTATATTACCTTGACATACCCTCAGACTCCAATTTTGTTGGTGCTGCATCTATCTCCGAAGATCCGCTCCTATGGCATCGACGCCTTAGACATCCCATTCTGTCTCTCTTCTTCACATGGTATCAGAGCAACGGTCCTAGACCGGGGTTCTGATCTAAAATCCCCACCGCCGCCTTCAAGCCTCGCAAAAGCCTGTGCGGGGCCCTCTTCCCTGAATTAGGGCCCCGCACAAGGCCCTCTAATCGCCTCTAGTGCAGCAGCTCTCCCGCTAGCACTACCCGACGCTTTCAGGACCTCCTACGAAGGTCGTCAGCCCCACAGCTACCCTCTACGGGTACTGTAGGACTCTTTGGAGATCTAAAACTCATCACGGATCGCTTCCAAGAATCCAGATTTGCTGACCATTGGGGGTTTTCAGCCCTTCATCAAGGGCAAATGTGAGTTTTAGGGCATTTTTTAGCTCTTATATGCATCCTTAGTTGATCACAGGATCGTCTTTCTATTTTAAGACCACCATGGCGTCTTCTTCTACCGAGACAAAGCCCTTGGCCACAAACATTATGGCACAAGGCACTACTATCAAACTCAAGGGCACAAAAAATTACGTGCTCTGGTCTCGATCTTTTATGGTATTCATTGGTGGTCAGAGGAAACTTTACATTTTGACTAAAGATCCTTTAGATGAAAAGGACAAAAAGTACAATAACTGGCAAACTGATAACTATTTGGTTATCAACTGGATGACCAACAGTGTTGAGGCTCATATTGCCTCAAATCTTCTTTACAAAAATACGGCCAAGGAAATGTGGGAGGATTTCGAGCAAAAACACTCCCAAAAGAAGACGAAGTCACGCCTTGCAGATATTTACAAGCGAACCTGGTCGGCATCTCAGGGTGATTCCACCCTCATCGAGTACTACAGGCATCTATCCAGTCTGTGTGAGGAGCGTGCAATATTCCAGCCCTCATGTTGCACCAAACAGATACAAGAGCGTTCTGACTGGCAGGTATACCGCTTCCTTGACGGCCTGCATTCTAGGTACCATGCAGCGAAGGAGCAATTTCTTATATCAGACACACTTCCAACTATGAAGGCCATCTTTGGCCGACTTGAGGAACTCGAGACATCCGCTGCCCGACCTCCTGTCTTACCTTCAACAGAGAACTTTGCACACACCGCCTCATCTGGGCGAGGAGGCAGATACGACTTGCGAGGAGGACGCGGTCGCGATCCAAGTCGTGGCCCTGGACGGGAATCTGGACGAGGCCGTGACTTTGGTCGTGGTCGTGGGCGAGACTCTATTGCCCCATGCACTCACTGTGGTAGATGGAACCACCCAGCTGAACGATGCTGGCAGAAGTTTGGCGTACCTTCTTATCACGCTAATAATGCTTATGAGGATGCCTATGATGTAGAAGAAGCATCGCCTACCTCCAGTGGCAAGACTGTTCATCTTAATGATGTAGATTACTCCCGCCTAATGCAGATCCTTCAGACTCCGGGGCCTACCACCACTAGTAACACTACAACTGCTGCTCTGGCCACTCCTTCAGGTACCATAGCCAACTCTGCTATCACTTCTACTCCAGCTTGGATTATTGATTCCGGCGCCTCTACTCATATCACTGGAGAAGGTAGTCTGCTCACCTCTTCCATACGATCTACCTCTGTGAAGTCAGTTCGAGTTGCTAATGGGACTCAATCACAGATTACTAGTGTCGGAACTATGGAATTCTCTTTCAAACTCCAACTTTCGGGGGTTCACTGTTGATGCAAACTGAAAATCGGCGACGGCAAAAAAAATAATAATATAATTTTTTGGTGGTTTTTTGGTAGAAGAAGAGAAGGGTTGAGAAGAGAACACGCCGGAATGCGCGGGGTTGAGGGGAAGACCGCGGAGATCGCGTGGAGGGAGAGAGAGAGGAGGGGGAATAAATTGAGATCAACTCAAATTTTCATTCATAATGGACTGACTAAAACAATGGGCTACCCTCTCTTTATATAGGAGAGAGGGTTTACAAAAATAGTAAACAAATCAAATTAACAACTAATTTAATCCTAATTGACCTCTAATTACCTTAATTAGACTCTAATTAATTAATTGACCAACAATTATAATTAGAATCTACGAAATCCACGTTGAGATCACAGGCGATCTCAATTATTCAATTAGACCAATACGACCGCTTAAAAACGTAAATAAAATTGATAATTATTTAATTAGATAAATGTGGCCCCATAATTCGGGGTCACGCTGCATCAACTCTCCACCGCTTTTAAAAATTCGGCTCCTGACGAATTGCGTGAACTGCAAGCTTGGAGGATGGATCTGCGGCTTCAATTGCCTTCTGGAAGAACATGTGAGGTGCGAACGACGGGGTCCATGTGTGGGCGGGAGAGGCGCGGCTGCCGTGGTTGAAAAACATATGCGGTGCGTGCGGCGGCGGCGTCGCGTTTGTTGACTTCCCCCTGTGATGCTCGAAAAATTGGTGTGGCATGGAGAAGATGGTCCTTGGAGAAGCCATAATAAAGCAATAACACAAGGAGAGGAGAAGGGGAGATGTATCTAAGAAGTAGAGCCATGGGGTCCTTATATAGGGAAAACCCAATGCCCTAGTCCTATTTGGATAAGGAAAATCCCCATAATTCTGGTTTTCAGCCCTTTTCTTTAAAATTTTTCGCCACCAGGGGTAGGGGTGCAATTCTCGTACCCCTTCAATTGAACCTATATTGAGAAAGGGGCTTTTATCTTTTCCCTTTAAATAAAAACTCAAGTCAGGGGGGGCTCTTTGTAAATTCCCCAAATCAGTTTCCTCATTCTCGGGCAGTCGCGTGCCACCAATTTCGGCTCTGTTAGGGTTCGAGCACCTTTTTTAGGCACAGGGGGCGTTGGTGAGGCGGCGCGCGAGGAAGAAGGCCGAAGGGGAGCGGCGTGCTGGTGATGCGGCGCTTGTGGCGCGCGGCGTCGTTGGGGCGCCGCGAGGCGGGAGCCGTTCTGGCGATGCGGCACTGGGCAGTTGGTGGCGCAGGCGCGAATAGAAGGCTGGCGGGGGGTTGTGGCTCGATCTGGGCGAGGCGCAGTAGTGCGCCAGGTATGGATGGGAAGGAGTGGGGTGGTGGCGAGGCTGGGAAGGGGGGAAGGGATGCCGCGGCGAGGCGGCGCTGGAAGGGCGAGAGGAGTCATCTCAGGAGGGCGGTGGCGGTGGGGCGCAACCGGGAAGGGGAAAGGCGGGGCTGCGCGCGAATGTTGGAGGAGGAGGGGGGGGGGGTTGGGGTGCTGGGGGTGAAGCCTGGTGGGCTGAGTGTGGAGAGGGGGGCGCTGGGGAGGCGGGTGCGGGCGCGGGGAGCCGGTGCGCGGGAGTTGATGGGGCTGAGGATGTGGGGTAGGGGCGATGGCGGCAAGGTCTGGGGTTTGGAGGGCGCGCGGGGCTGGGGTGGAATTGAAGCCGGGAGGGGAATGCGCCGTCACGAGGGAGTTGGCGGGCGTTGGAGCCGCGGGTGCCGCGAGGGGTGGCGGATTTTGCTCCCGGGGTGGCTGGGGCGGCGCCGGGGTGGTTGGAGGAGGCAGCGGGGTCGCTTCTGGCGACGAATTTGGTGCTGGAACGTGCTGGCCAGCCACCGTTTCGTTGCCTTTCCCTTCTAAAAGGGCCTGGACAGCAGCGTTGTTGACGTTTTTTCCATCCACCATGATCTGAATGGCGCACAGATCATCGTCGACGACAAGACCTTGTTCATCGTCAACTTGTACCATAAAAATATCAACGTTGTACCATGAGTCTATCCACTGTTGAACCTTGATGCTTTTCCGGAGGCGCTTCTTGTATTTTTGTTGACGCGAATGCGCATGTGATCCTCGTGATAGGGTGGCTTGATCGAGCTTCATTCTCCAATATGCGACAGGACCGTCGAATCGTGAGAACGATTCGATATCCATGCTCTGATACCAATTGATGCAAACTGAAAATCGGCGACGGCAAAAAAAATAATAATATAATTTTTTGGTGGTTTTTTGGTAGAAGAAGAGAAGAGTTGAGAAGAGAACACGCCGGAATGCGCGGGGTTGAGGGGAAGACCGCGGAGATCGCGTGGAGGGAGAGAGAGAGGAGGGGGAATAAATTGAGATCAACTCAAATTTTCATTCATAATGGACTGACTAAAACAATGGGCTACCCTCTCTTTATATAGGAGAGAGGGTTTACAAAAATAGTAAACAAATCAAATTAACAACTAATTTAATCCTAATTGACCTCTAATTACCTTAATTAGACTCTAATTAATTAATTGACCAACAATTATAATTAGAATCTACGAAATCCACGTTGAGATCACAGGCGATCTCAATTATTCAATTAGACCAATACGACCGCTTAAAAACGTAAATAAAATTGATAATTATTTAATTAGATAAATGTGGCCCCATAATTCGGGGTCACGCTGCATCAACTGTGCTCCTGATTTTCCTCTTAGCTTGTTGTCAGTTCACAAGCTTTGTATTGAGCTTCATTGTCGTGTGATATTTGATGAGTCTTGTTGTTATTTTCAGGACATTCGGACGAGGCAGATTTTTGGTGGGGGTCATGAGAAGAATGGCCTATATTACCTTAACATACCCTCAGACTCCAATTTTGTTGGTGCTGCATCTATCTCCGAAGATCCGCTCCTATGGCATCGACGCCTTAGACATCCCATTCTGTCTCTCTTCTTCACATCTCCAATTGAGTATACACCTCTCGAGGAACAGGGAAAGTTGAAGGATAAGAAAGAATGAATTTCATATGGTCTTCATAATTTGGCAAAAACCTTTGATATCGTATCACGAGAAATTATGCGGAGGTTTGTAGAAGAGAGGGGTGTGTATTTTGTATATCAGGGTAATATGAGATGTATGGCTTAGCGATAGCTTGTGTGAAGACCGAGGACTCGAGAGAAATTTTGCATAATTAGAACTGAGATTGAGTATATGGAATGCAAGTTTCCTGGCAAGGAGACAACATGTTTAAATATTTTGCAATGCATTATAGAAGAGCGGAGTGCCTATGTTGTATATTAAACTGATAAAAGATGTACCTCTTAGCAATAGCTTCTGCGAGGACCAGAGTGAAATTTTGATTAAGTAGAACTGAGATTGAGTATATGGAGTGCAATTTTCCCGGCAGAGAAGTAAGAAATTTGGCATGTGTAAAGTTTGCAACGGTTTATATTAGGAAAAGGTACTTGATTTTTGGGTTTGTTCTATTCAAGGCCAAGGGGACAGGGGCTCGATGGAGATGTTTTCATAGAATTGATGTAGGAGCTTTACATGTTTTACGTGATAATGGAGTGCAATTTTCCCGGCAGAGAAGTAAGAAATTTGGCATGTGTAAAGTTTGCAACGGTTTATATTAGGAAAAGGTACTTGATTTTTGGGTTTGTTCTATTCAAGGCCAAGGGGACAGGGGCTCGATGGAGATGTTTTCATAGAATTGATGTAGGAGCTTTACATGTTTTACGTGATAAAGATGACACATTTGAATATGTAAGGTAAACATTGCAGTACTGTCAGGATACCAACATTGCGTCATGGCGGCAAGTGTTGTACATGTATTATTGACACATGAGGAGAATTCTGTAGTTGACATACAAATGCTTATTGTGGATGTGTGGTATGCAATCCAAAATGCCAGTTAGATTGCTAATATACTTACACGAATAAAATAGCAGTTACCTTTAATCAACTAAATGTGTCGATTATGCAAATATGCTCCATTGGTTATTGAATCCCAAGCCCGAGCAATACCCAAACAGAAGTTCTAACTGATTGTCTTCAGGGATGCTTACTGTTGCGACCTTGCAGGGAACAAAATGACATTTGGTTAGATAATTATATGAATCTCTTAGCACATATAATGACAAAGACTCGGGAGAATATTATTGCACACGTCTCCTCGCTTGTGAATGACTGGCTGCTTCTGTAATGCGTTTGGTGTGTCTTTTCTTTTTTGGGCACTCAGGCGGGATCCACTCGATCCTTAGTGTTTGTAAAACTTTTCTTCCTCCTTTTCTTCTTCATCGTTTTTAATAATATTTGGGGCGAACACCATGGCGTGTATCCCCCGAAGTGCTTTGGTTTCAAAAAAAAAGGCTTGGATTCGGTTAGAAAGAATAGCAGATCTAGCCTTTGGATCCAAACCACAATAAAAGAAAATAACCAAGAGATGACCACTCAGATTCGACAATGCAAAATCAAACTGACAGAAATTAACGAAATATCAACTGGGTTGAGAATCTAGTCCATAATCCCACAAGGGATCACGAGCGGGGTGTTCACAGGAGATTCATGGTGATGTAGAACAAAGGAATTGGGAAAACTTAAATGAACAACTTAGAACAAAACATTAAACAAATGAAACAATCATGAGCAGAACATGAAATACATGAATGGAGGAAAATAAAATCACCAGTAGCATTTCCTAAAAAAATTCACTACTATTAGACAATTCTGACAGATTACAAAACAAAGAAATAACCTACTGATACTGATGCAAACCCAAGACTCTGGTGGACGGTAGGGACGATAGGCTGGGCTGGCTGCTGCTGTAGTAGGGGAAGTCTTTGGGAAGAAGAAATATAAGGCTGGTGGTAGGAAAGGGGGCTGGGCTGTTTGGGGAGAAGGATGACTGTGAGGTTTGCATAGGGAGAAAGGGGAAGCAACTGTGGTTGGACTTTTGGGGAGAAGAAGGTGGTGAGGAGAGGAGTTGGAGGTGTGGGGAGAAGGCCGGTAGGAGAAGAAGGGACTAGGGCTGCTGTAGGAGAAAGGAAGGATTGGAAGAAGAAAGGAGGTTGGAGCTGGGAGAGGAGGATAGGAGTTGAGGTTGGGAGAGGAGGAAAGGAGCTGGAACTGGGAGAAGTGAGGAGTGGAAGCTGGGAGAGGAGGAAAGGAACTAGAGCTGAGAGAAGGGGAGAAGAAGATCGGAGTTGGGAGAGAGAGGGGTGCGGGGAGGAGTGGAAGAGAAGGGAAGGGGAGAGGTGAATGCTCGTACGGGTTTTTTGGCTTCTGAAATCTGCCCTCTCTTACTGCCCCCTTCCCTTTTTTATACAAGCACTTACTCCCTAGAAGTCAGAACACATTTTGGTGCAAACACAAGGGTTCCCCTCACCCGAACAAGGGGCATTTATTTCCCAAACTCGAGGCTAAAGTAAAAAAGAACAAAATTATAGAACAACTCTTGGAATTTAATGAATTAAAAGAAGGCCCTTGGGCTTTCTCTCTTAATGCTGAAGACGCATGTAGCTCCTCCTGTGGGGGTCTGGCTCCATCAATCGCCCCTTGCTGAGAAGAATCTTGCTCTGATTATATATCATCATAGTAACTTTGCAGGAAGTCAACGTAGAGTTCTCTTAACCCACGCTTCTCAATCCACGAAATGTTCTCCAAGGGACATTATTTCCACTATCAAATGAGACCGTGATATGTTACCGATTTGCATATATCAAGGATGTCTAGTAGTATCTGAATCCAATATTATGGCAATGATTGTTGATGACGATTCCATATGTGGAGGCTCTAGTATAGTTGCATTTCTCCTTGACGATTCTGAAAGGACCAATTCTCTTTGGTCCTAATTTGTGGTGGGTTCACTCAGGAAAACACTCCTTTTGGGAATGGGTCACAATCAACTCTCCTTCATTAATTTCACCTTTCTCATGTGGACATTGGCTTGAGTTGGGTATGTGGTGAATGTATTTGGGAGTTGGTTGTGGATTTTTGGGCGTTGATGGATGTGGTCATTTGTATGGTCAACAATTGCATCAACCCATCCAGATCGAACAAAGGAGACTTGATCAAGGACATGTGGAATTGGAAACACGTAAAAACATTCGAAAGGAGACCTCCCAATGGTTCAACAAGAAAATTCTATATGAAGAACCGAGTCCCCTTGAGTCGTTTGTTCTTCGATGGGTTCATTTTTTTGAAACGCCAAAAAAGGAGAATGGCCTGACATGGGAAAACTGATTGAAAAAGTAGCAAAAAAATAATTTGAGAAAAAGAGAGAAAAAAGAGAGATGACTCAAAAAAGGGAGACTTTTTTGTTTGTATCTTCCACATGGATATGGTAGATATGGGAAGTGTCCATGAATACATCTTTGTTTTGTTTGAGGCGCACACACATGATCATTTATTTCAAAGGTCCCCTTGCTCGTGATTTGGGTTCACGATTTTCATGTGAACTATTGATGATAGAGACCTATGGTAGCAACTTGATACGAAGAGATCCATAGGGACTCCAAAATAGAGTTCCTATTCTCTGAGCCAGTGCAAAAGAAGCCGATTCGATGCTCTTGTTGTGAGAACCCATTGCAATGTTTTCATGATAGCCTTTTTCAGATAAATTATATGGTGGCGGCACTCGCAGTGGTCTATGTTGAAGAGATCCATTCAATCTTCCATTAGAGCATTCAAAAGTCCATCACCAACATTTGTAATTTCCCCAGATTGCAAGCACGAAAAAATGCAATTGATATACGTAATCGGCTTGTGTGTATTCTATAGTCCAAACTGAGCATTCTATGTTCCAATTTGAGGGGGGGTGTTGAGATATTTTCTTAATCGGGCCTCTATGAGTGGGAGTTGTTTAGTCCCACATGGATAAGTATTGAAACTTGTTAAGTTGTTATGATATTAAATAGAGTCCCACACCCCCTGTATTCGATGAAAAACTTAATTCAATATCTAGCTCTAGAGGCCTTCTCACATGGTTTCATCTTGCTTCTTAGGGAATATGATTTCACATAAAATCCAGATGTTTATGTTTTTATTTTTGATTTCTTGTTTCCGATTCCGCTTCCGCTTCCGCATTCTTATTTTCTACAGACATTTAAGGTTGCTTGATCATGTTTTTAAGAATACCATTATAACCTCGGTTCAAAGGTCTGAGAAGCTGTAAGAAGAGCCTTGCAAGAGGATGAGGGACCTTGGTTCAAAGGCCCAAAAATTTGCGGGAAGAAAACTATCTAGAAGGGCATGGTTTTTTGGGACCAAACTCCATGCATGACCTAAATTAGATTTGTTTGCAATGGAACCACACTTAAATGTATGGAAAGGTTTGGCTATTTTTGTTCTCTGTATTGATTGAAATGATTATCCCGTGCCATAACCTTGGAGAACCTATAATATCTACACAACAAGTTGATGCCTAGGAACTTTATTGACCCAGGTGCATGGATTTGAGTTATTATTTGATAATATGTGGTGCTTGGGTTGATCGCTTGCGTTTGTATGATTTCTAATCCCTCTATGTTATAGAGGCATCTTCGTATTAATGGAGCTGATTGTTTTAAACAAGTGAAAAATGTAAGGTTGTATTTGTGAATGTTACACTGAGATTATTTTCTTGTCATTGTTTTCTAAAAAACTGATCTACGGTTAGCTTTCTTGATGCAACTTGCATACTGATTTTTATAAATCTTTTCCTTTTTGTTTTCTTGCAATAGTTGTGGTAACTAGCACCTTGTTTTGATTTCCATCAGATTATGTCATGAGTGGCAAGCATACATTTCTCGTACTCACAGCCTTAGGAAGACATTCATTTCGGTGAAGGGCATATATTATCAGGTATTGATAATAACTTTCATTTCCTTGTCTTGGAATTCCCTGTTTAATAATTAAGCAAATAAATCAGTAAAAGCGGGGTGTAGTATTGGACGTTTCGAGGATAATCATGGTTTTGTATTGTTTGATTAAAGAATTACGGAATTTTTGGAAAAATAATATTGATCCATTCTATAATTACATGATTTCAGCGGGCAGTAATAGATATGAAATATGGGAAATCAGATTTTCATATTTGAAGAGATGCAGTTTATATTTAATAGATAACTTGAAATTTATCGCATTCACAAGAACGGCAATTTAGTTTTAGAGGTTGCAATTTGTCTCTAATTGATGGCTAGTCTTTTATCTATCACGTTCTAATGGATTATAAATTTGTAGAGGGGAGTTTGCATGGTTACAGTACCCTGGTTGTAATGGGGATGGGGTAATTCACGAGAGAAATGACATGGTTCTGAAAAGGTTGATGGCTTGATGATAATTTGTTTACGTTTCTAAAAACAAGCCAAATGCCACTATGTATGAAGTGTGAGAATATTGAAAGTGAGATTGATATCACAACGTTATATTAATGTGAGATTGAAGCTTCTGGAGAAATAACATCGGCACACATTATAAATTCGTGATGTTAGTGGATATTAATAGAATAAAATATGAATAACGTGTATACATATCTTAAGAGATGTGCTTTAGATTTAGTTGATACCCGTGAGTTGCAAGAACAATAAATTCCATAAAAAATAATAATAGAGGCTTCTGTTTGTCTCCAACTGGTTATTTAAAGTCTTATTTTATTACTCACAACTAAAAAGATTATTAATGTTTAGAGGGGAGCTTGCATGGTGACATAAGACCTCCGGATATAATGAGGATGAGGAAGTTCTTTGAAGGAAACAACATGACTCTAACCAAAAAGGTTCACGGGTGGTGATGATTTGAGTTTGCTTCTATATAAACCAAGCACTACTATGGATGACGTTAGGGAAGATTGAAAGTTAGATCAATATTTCTAAGAGCTACCTATCATAGCATTTATTTTAGGTTATCTGGCTAATCCAATTTGCGGAAGACATTGCACTCTCATGTTGACGTTGCATGACAAAAAGAAGATATCCATGAACGTGTTCTCACGTTGATATAGCAAGATGAAAAGCAGGTATCCATGAATGAACCGCTCCTCTATCATCAATATGTATGTTGATCGGATATTTAGACCTTTTACAACTCTAGTTTTGTTGCCATGCTCTATGTTTGGCTATAGGTTGACAATCCCATGCTTTGTCCATCAACGTTGAATCTTGTGTCCATATTGGCAGCAACAGCTTTTGTGTTTTGCGGCGTTCTCTTCTCCAACCTTTCCATTCTCCCAAGTTTCTTAGTCAACGGGGCTTTGTGCGTTGATTACACTATTGAGATTTGTTCTTTGTAGGTCGCTATTGTGCATATTGTTTTTCTCCCATTTGCTACCACTTTAGTAGTTAAAATGATTTCTTTTACTTTTGAATTATAAACAATTCGATTAGAGGTCAATACACACATATTTAAGGTTATTTCTTCAATTTGCTTTCCACTTCTAAGTTCGCAACTCTCATGGTAGCTTCATTAATGTTACCCACCAAATAAAAGGCGTGCTCGTGATAATAGTGTTGGCGATTACTTATATTGGGTTTGGTTAAAATCAAAGTGAGTTGGAAGGCAATTTAACCCCGAACAGATCCTTTTTCCTTCAATTCTTTCATGTTCTCTTAGGTTGTGGGAGATGGAGAATGGTAAAAAATAAAATGGCAAAGCCTTCTCCCACTATAAGTAGGGTAGGCTACATGGACTCTTGCTCAAATCCATGTTGGGAGATGGAGAGCGGTAAATTGCAAAAAAAATTCTCGTGCTTGGTTGGGATGCTTGGCCAACTTTAAAGTTGCGTTGATGCTTGTGTGCGAGTGCACCATATACACTTCAGTGTTGGTACTTTTTATGTTCATGCACACACGTTCAAGTGAATTATGTGAGTTCATGGCTGCTGATATATGCTGTCCTGTGATTGCATCTTTCATCTTTGTAGGCTGAGGTCGAGGGTCAAAAAATTACATGGTTAACACCTCATGCTCTTCAGCAAGTGCTTCCAGCTGATGCAAATTTCAGTATTTTGCTTGACTTTCTGGAATTCTCTGAGGTACATTAAGGTTTTATTTACTTTCAAGTGATTTTCTTTCCTGATCTTACGGAACTTCTTTATATATGATGATTCCAATTCTTTGCAGACTGTTCTGGCTTTTATCAATTACAAGCTCTATCATTCTATTCAAGTGCAGTATCCACCTATTCTTGATCCTCGATTGGAATCATTTGCTGCTGGTAAACTATCATAATATTAGTTCAATGTTTTATTTCATTGTATTACCATGGTCTGGTTCGGCAACACACTTGACTGACCTAATTGGATCCGCGTGTATGCTGCACTTAGATCTTTATGCACTGTCACGGTACCTATCTTCTGGTCCAAGTGCATCTTCTCAAAATTTGCCTGCTATTACCTCTGGCGGTGAAACTGTGGTGGAAGATGATAAGCAGAAAGTGGAATCTGAACTTAGACTGGCTCAACTTCAGCACCAACTTCCGGCAAATGAACCAGGTGCATTAATGCATTTAGCTAATGACGCTTATGCCGAGGATACCGATGATGAAGAAACAAAAGAATGCAAATCCTTGCTCAGAAATCTCAAATTTTTCTTAAGCCGTGAAGTGAGTTACATTTTATTTTCTTTTATCTTCCATTTTCTTTGATTTCCTTTTCTAGATAATGATAGAATTCCATGCTTGCATTTCTGAGTACTTTGATTAAGCGGTCCTATTCACTTATAAAATTCTTAAGCAATCAGTAATCATCATGTTTTTTAAATTTAGGTTCCAAGAGAGTCACTTTTATTCATCATTCCAGCATTTGGAGGCATTGTCTCTTGGGATGGAGAGGGTTCCCCATTTAAAGAAACTGATGAAGGAATCACCCACCAGGTATTTTTACTGCTAATACATCTCATTTGAATTGAACAAATGCATATGGGGATTCTTTACTTTTCTGCTTTGTGTGCTGAGAAAAGATGAATCAATATTGATGTACACTTGGTCTATTGCTCTTCTTGCATGCTGTAACTTCTTTATATTGTCATCTGAATTATTTTCATAACTCAGTATTAGCTGCATGACCATGCAAATTCTGTAAGATGTTTCGTGAAGTCTCGCAGTTTCCTTGTGCTATCTCAATTTGTTTTTGGTGGATATGTATGGTTCTTTGTTCTATTTTACATCTTTACCTTTTCTAAATGTAGTTTTTTTGAGAAGTCGCATTAGTGATAGGTAGTATTGCAGTAATGCATATTACAATTAGAAATTGTGATAGGATCTTGTTTGTTTGAATCCTTTAGAATATAGAGCGGACCATGGCGTGATTTCCCGATCAGACAACTATTTTCTTTGAAACAAAGGTGGTCACCCATTAGAACTTCATTTCTAACAAATGATTTAAAAAAGTACATTGACCTATTCTTCAAAGGAATGGATCTATGCACATTGCACATGATGTCATGAACATTCTGAACATAATAGTGGTTGCCCTTGAAATCAAGGCATTTCTAGCAAGTCATGACCCACACATAATCAAATGAACTTGCCCTCTCAAATCGATATTTTACGTCTTTACTTTTTTTAAACTACATTTTAGTTTTTCTTGAGATTTTTGATTGGTTGTTACTAACAAAGGCTTAGGACCCAATATCCTCTTCATCACTCTTGTATATCGTAGTAGATGGCATAGCGGTCCCTGTTGGAAGCTTTAATTTATCTGGATCATATTAGTGATATGATATTTTTTGAGAACTCGCATTAGTGATAGGTAAGATTGCAATAATGCATATTACAATTAGACGTTATGATAGGATGTTGTTTGTAATCTAGAGCGTGCCATGGTGTCAGACTGGCTTTCTTGATCGGACAACTATATTTTGAAACAAAAGGTGCTCACCCATTAGAAGCCCATATTAACAAAGGATTTAAAAAAACATTGACCAAGTCTTCAAAAGAGAAGAACTATGCATACAAATGAACATTCTCAACATAATAGTGGTTGCCTTTGAAATCAAGGCATTTCTAGCAAGTTATGACCCACACATAATCAAGTGGACTTACCCTCTTTTTATGGACTCGGACATTGCTCTCAACAAGCTTGCCAGTGTGGTGGGTACCCCTTTTTTATTGGACTCGGCTACTGCTTCTGGGAAACGTCAGGACTTTGCTCGTTGCTGCGTCTCCATCAATGCCTCGAAGGAGACATCTAACAGTACGACTCTTGTCCTTCCCTCTGGACAAATGTCTGTGATCCAAGTAGAATATGAATGGAAGCCTATGCGTTGCACAAATTGCGCTGTCTTTGGCCACTCTTTGGCCTCTTGCACTTTCATCTCTCCACCTGGTAGTGCCCCTAATGCCGCTGGGCTGGCTGAGAGCCCAGCTTCTGTGGACTCGCAGCTCACTGCAGATGCTTCCTCTCGCCAACAGCCGTAGTTCTCGTGCCCCTTGCTCGCTGCCAGTAAGGCTGCCACTTCCCTAAAGGCTTCCCCCTCTACTGTGGGAGGACATGCCCCTTGCCCTGAAGTTCCTCCACCCCTGGAGATGTCGCCACTCCATTCCCCTCCGTGTGCTGCTTCTCCTGTGGGAGGGGGCGGAATCTTGCTCGATTCACCACAAACTTTTGTTCCCTCGATCGGGGCAGTGTGACAGTGTCCCCCCAAGAAACATGCTCCCAAGCAGCTCCTGATTTGGCTGGGTGGGGTTTGGGGGGGGGCAAAGGGAAGCAAGAAGGTTGTCGAGAGTCCCTATTGCGCGTTTCCTTTAGGTACAAGGGCGACCCTCTATGGAAGCATCACTAATCCTAGAAGGGAAATTTGAAACAAAGGATTGACCTAAATTCACTGTCAGGGTTGGGCGATACGTCGCTGGATTCTGAAACTAGCAATTGCTCACTGACCTATATGGGATCCTCCCAGGATAGTGAAAAAGATCTTCCCCTTCAGTTCTCGGTGGAAAATCCAGAATGGACGAATGTCCTACATGGAAAAAAGAAGAAAATTGCAACTGCTTCTCACAAGTGGAACGTCTCGGGAAGCTCAGCCCCCACTTCCAAGTGTTAATGTCAATTGCAGCCTGCGATGTTAGGGGGCTCAATAAACCATCCAAAGTGAAACGCATCGTTAGGGAGATGGTTAAAGGCAATTTTGAGATTGTTGGTTTGGTGGAGACAAAAATCAAGCTGGATAAGATCTCATTGTTTCTAAGCGCCCTTCCTATTCGCCAGTGCTCCATTCACAACAACACCCCTCTTGGTAGGGTTTGGATCCTTTGAAAGGAGGAATCCTGGAATTGTGACCCGCTGCAAATCACACCTCAATCTATAACTCTCTGTGAACCCCTTCGGATCCGGGTACTCGTTTACACACGTTCACACTATCACATTCGCATGTGATCGCACCAAGTATTGAAAAACATGATTTTTTTTCGTGTTTGATGCTGCATATGACATTGACATTTATTGTATCACCACAGAACAAGAAGAAGAAATGTCACCAACATTTCATTAATTTTCATATAACATTACATATAACAAAAGAATATATTACAATGTACATGTAGATCCCAAAACATATGACCGAAGAGTAAGGAAGCATATTACATCATAAGTTGAACCAAAAATTGAAACAGAAGACATCATACCATATGTAGTATACACGGTCTCGTGAAGTCATCAACAACTACCGAGTAGCAGACTCTTTGCTTGCCAAAACATGTTAGGAAAAAAAAGTATCAGCGAGCTCTGGTACACCCAATATTTATATCATAAAATAAGCAAGCTTTTAATATTGATACAAAAGACCTACATGGAAAAAAGAAGAAAATTGCAAGTGCTTCTCACAAGTGGAACGTCTCGGGCAGCTCAGCCCCCACTTCCAAGTGTTAATGTCGATTGCAGCCTGCGATGTTAGGGGGCTCAATAAACCATCCAAAGTGAAATGCATTGTTTGGGAGATGGTCAAAGGCAATTTTGAGATTGTTGGTTTGGTGGAGAAAAAAATCAAGCCGGATAAGATCTCATTGTTTCTAAGTGCCCTTCCTATTCGCTGGTGCTCCATTCACAACAACACCCCTCTTGTTAGGGTTTGGATCCTTTGAAAGGAGGAATCCTGGAATTGTGACCCGCTGCAAATCACACCTCAATCTATAACTCTCTGTGAACCCCTTCAGATCCGGGTACCCGTTTACACACGTTCGCACTACTACATTCGCATGTGATCGCACCAAGTATTGAAAAACATGATTTTTTTTCGTGTTTGATGCTGCATATGACATTGACATTTATTGTATCACCACAGAAAAAGAAGAAGAAATGTCACCAACATTTCATTCATTTTCACATATCTAATGGTCTGGTGGTAGAAGCAGTGGCTCCCACTTTAAAGGACCAGGGTTCGAATCCTATAGAAAAAATTAAAAAAAACATTTCATTCATTTTCATATAACATTACATATAACAAAAGAATGTATTACAATGTACATGTAGATCCCAAAACATATGACCGAAGAGTAAGGAAGCATATTACATCATAAGTTGAACCAAAAATTGAAACAGAAGACATCATACCATATGTAGTATACACGGTCTCGTGAAGTCATCAACAACTACCGAGTAACAGGCTTTTTGCTTGCCAAAACATGTTAGGAAGAAAAGGTACCAGCGGGCTCTGGTACACCCAATATTTATATCATAAAATAAGCAAGCTTTTAATATTGATACAAAAGAAACAAGTAGAAAGGCAGAAACATCTAAATTTAATTTTACTTGTAATGTAATAAGGTTTTCAATTAACATGTATGTACCTCTCCCAGTTTATTCTAAATTCCAACATTTCCCATATACAATATTTTTATATTGTAATTGATTACTCATAAGTGTGTGTGTGTATATATACTCATATTATTCAGATATCATATTTGTGGATGTTGACGATGGGGAAGGTGAGATTAGAAATGTTTATTGAATTTTTTAATTCTCAAGTCTAGTGGATAGTCTGTGGTCTTGGTCAGTGTGTGGTCTAACACTATGACTCTAAGACGTGGGGAGTGCCTTAGGGTTGGGATGTCTCCGTAGGCATGCAGTGTTGTATAATGCATACTAACTAAGTTCCCAACACGTCCACTAGCTTATGGGCTTTCGAATCCAACTTAAATATAGTCATTTCCCACCAACTCAACTTTAATTGTAACTTTTCCAAATCTCTACTGCAACTGTCTCATGTGTAACCTTAGATGACCTAGATGTAGACATGGATGATTTGGAATGTATAATCGCCAAGTCTGCTGGCGAAAGTAAATAAAACTCAAGCGGTGAGGTAGCCTCATAAGGGCTCTTCCGTCTCGCCCTCTAGTTGGAAGTGCGATCCAATAGATGGAAAGGTCTACTCCAAAACTACACTCCAGAGACGGGTGAGAGAGACTCTCCGGAAAAGTCACTCTAGAAACTGGCTCAACTAGTACGGGAAAACGAGCTCGTACAAAAAAAATAACTGAGGATCCCCCGCCATGGCCTCAAATTTCAGCGAAATTTGGTCGAATTTCTGTCGAATATCAATATCCAGTTGAAATCGAAATTCGACCGAAATGACCGAAATAACTGAAATATGGGGGTCCTAGTACAAAAAATGATCGAAATTCCGATCGAAATTCCACCGAAATTTCATCGAAATTCTGTTTTGGTCAATACTGAAATGGTGATCAAAACCAACATTTAGGGTCTTGTCCCCCGCGTGGGTATCCTAAAACAGAGGGTCAACTGAACTGGTCAAAAGTCGGGATCCCAACGAGGCATAAAAACACTACGAGCTCGCGTAAAAAGCGTAAAAGGATTGGATCCTAGACCCGCACACTCGGCGGCCACTGCCCTAATCGGGCTTCCTATCTCCTGCCCAGTTGATGGTGACCGCGCCCTCCCACGATCATGTGTAAGGGTCACCGTGACCGGCACTATTATTTATCAGTCATCACTGAATCCCAAGATTTTCACATATTTGACTACTCATTTCTTTCTCAATCCTTTGTATGGTTGATTGTATATATCGAAGTCTTTTGTCAACACCAGTCTACAATTAGTAAAGTATACCTAAGGAATTAACTCATGATATTGGTCAGTCCTTATGATCATATTCTATCATTTCCACAATCATGATATGAGAAGTTACTCATTGGATTTGGATCTGAGTTCAAATTAATGCAAAAATCCTGAATTTTCTTATTTTAATCAGGAGATTGGGAATTACTTATTAAATTTAGATTTAATTTCATTTTCATGCAAAATTTCCCAATGTCTCATTTTTAACACGTGAGATTTGGAGTTAGTCATTGGTCTGTATTTTTGACACAAACTATGCAAAGATCTTATTACTTTTTTTGATTAAAACTTGAGAATCGTACATAAATTCAATCTCTTTTTATATATATGTGTATATTCTAGTTCAGATTTGTGAGCATACCAGATCGAAAAAAATGAAAATGAAAAAAATTATAGAATAGGAAGTTCATCTCTTCCATATATATTTTTTAAAATTCAGATTTGTGATTAGAGATCTTTACAAAAAAACTTTTTAAATTAACTTTTATAACATTCAGATCTTAAATTAAAATTTTAATTTAAAAATTTAAGTAACAATATATTTTTTCGTATCCACCCTTTGATCAGTAACAGAACTCAAGGTTACAACTTCACAATGCCACTATAATTGGGATTGTTAAAACCTCGACCAATCCATGTAATTGTTTAAAACATTTCTGATCTGGTAAGGACATAATTCATGGGAATAAATTGACAGTTAATAGGTAGCTGATTATTCTAGCTAGATAAAAGTCTCTTCACCCATTTCTCTAGAGACCAATTTGGGTTGGGTCCAAAAAGGCACTGGCTTTTGCCAGTTATTTCTTTTTTGTGCTTTTGTGAAGGAGTCATGCACATGTTGACATGTACGGAGTAATAACTAAGAATGATAAATTATAAAGGTCAAACACATAATTTGGTAAATAGTTAGATGAATCAACTATCTATAACTCTTACTAAAGCTGGGTTCTCTCCCCAGCTTTAGCCACGTGGCATCCTCTTTGAAAAACACCTCTTTTTGGGCCATCGATCTCTCTCCCTATATTTGTTGTATAACCACATGCATCTTCTTTGAATACCTCCATTCTTTCATGCCATCTTTCTCCCGTCATTTGTTTTCTATGGTGAGATGGGTGTGGCAAGAAGATGCTATGTGTTGTAAGACTGTAGCCGAAATACCATGTGTCGATGGAGGAGGCGTGAAATATTACGTGTCAGAAGAACGTATGGGCCTCCTTCGCCAACAAGCCTCGTCGATTCCAAACCAAACACGTGCCCTATTTTCCAACTTCGATCATATCCCATTAGCTCCTTCATTATCTGCACATGTATCTTCCTTTGGCATTACTTCACGACAGAAAGGCCTCCCCCTCTGTCCACCTCTCAGTCGTGGTTTATTACCTCCTTCAATCTTATTTATCTCTGTATAGTCTCGCTCAAATGCGAGAATCCACTTGTGAGAAGCTTTTCTATAGCTTCGACAATACCATCCTCGCCTAGACCACTTAATGATAGGACCGTCTATAGTGGTGGTAACTTCCCTATCATCAGCCTCTCATGCGACATTGGCTATGTTTATTTTATAGTGCATATGCGTGATTTCTTCAATAATCACATATATCTTACCATGCAGAATCGTGATCATAGCTCTACTTAGTAACAGAATTTGCGGATATTACTCCCGATCTCCACTTACCTTTTCTTCTCGCCAATATTTTCATTGGGCATGTAAATGACAAGTAGTTTTGTTCTGTGTTCTAGCTTTGTACTTTCTATTAAGATGATTTGATTCGGTTTTTTAGAATCTTTCTGATAATATTTCATGTTAGGTTCAAATTTTACATTTGATAAATAAGTTGCCTTTGATCATTAGGATTATTTGAGAGATTTGTAGGTCTAGACATTGGCTAAAGATTGAGCAAATACATTGCATCCATAATGTACATCAAGATAATATTTGAATCTGAGTTTCAACAAGTTGAACCGGTTCTGATAAGTCCCTCAGGTAACATTTATCATCTCTAATGGTAAACTTTATTTACCATATTCTATCGACATCTATGATTAATTTTATCATATTGTAAACTTCAAGTCGGCTCATTTTGTTCCTTTACGTATATAGTTGATTATCTTGACACATTTTTTTCTTTATAATGTTGATTTTTATACTGCTTGCCGTTTTCATAATTACATGTAATATATTATGTCATGTACGTACATGTATACATTAATATAGAAAGCAAAAACACCTAAGGCCATAACCTTGACTAAAATACCACAGTTCGTATCTTTTTGTCACTTACATAAACATATATATTTGATTATCTATTATTTATGTAATAGACCATTTACATAAACGTTGTAAATGGCGTAATTAAGATGTTGATAATTGTACTAACATATGGAAATATACATTGATATTTCTATATGTAATGTATATATTGTATGTAAAAAAGGGTTATAAATTGTATTTAACATCATAACCCTTTATCTCCGTGGATTACAGAGATTTTAGCACAATTTTTGCATATCACAGTATAAAAGTTTGAGAGTCGTATAATATGTAATAAACGACAAAAATACAACTTTTAAGGAATTGCCGTAATACTAAATTGTTGAGCAATAATCAAGTATATGTAAGCTGGCTGAAAAGACTTACATATAATTGCTTCATATTAATTATACACCCTTAACTAAAACTCTTTATACACATCATACTTATTTATGTTCACATTCTATTCCACTGATTCGATTATCCACAATGTAAATACCATATTTTATTGCTAACATAGAAATAAAAAGCCTATTGGCCACAGTTGTTTTGCACACATGTAAGTAAATGGAATTATTTATATGATGGTGGTATATGATAAACTTATCTACAAGGTTTTAATATAAACTATGTATAAAAAATAAATAACATAGTATATATTTAGTCCCAGCTTCTAGAAAAAAATGAAAATGAATTTAGATTACTCTTATAAGCTTTAAAATTTTTAAACACAATAGAACAAGTAAATTATGGTAATCTCAACAGTCCAGTTCCTACCAATATATTATTGGATTGGCAAAAAAAATAATTTCAATTGGAATTGATAATGTCATTCTTTCACATCCGAGTAAACGACAGTAACCGAAATTAATTAAGAAATGTGAAATAAAAAGGATGATTAGTATTACTATTTAATGCTCGAGATAATTATTTCGATGAGGGCGCCTTAGAAAAATTATAGAGATACAAAATATCATGTTCTATTAAATGGTTAGAATATTGCATTAAAATTTTAGATTCGTTTTATATTTTCAGTATTCAGTGATAAATATTGATTCACAGTTTTTCCTTAATTACAATACAAAATATCATGTTCCACTAAATAATTATAGTATTGCATTAAATTTTTAGATTCATTTTATATTTTCAGTATTCAGTGATAGACATTGATTCCCAGATTTTCCCTAATTACAAGTGAACATCGGTAAAGTATTATACAATATATTATGGAGGTAAAGTAGCTGAAAGCTTTATCGACACCCTCTTTTTTAAGGAAAAAAGAAAGGTCATTAGCATCTTCATATGATTGACCGTGAAATACTACTGCGGTATACTCATCTTACATTTCATCAAATTGCTTTCATTTTTTTGAAAAATCAAGCTTATATTTTTTATTGAAATTTCATGGCACAAGTGATCATGTATTGTGTTGTATTGTTTCGTCAAGATTTTATATTGACTTGGATATTCCTGAAGTCAGTTCCATTCGTCAAAGATGTAGCTTACATATATAATGTAGTTTCTTTTGTACCTGTTTTGAATCGGTTCTTGGATTTTCCAAAAATCATATAATCCCAAAAATTTCAGAGTTGAAACACAATCTGCATCATCATCGTCTAAAAGTGGTTCTGACACATGTGAGATCTCTATATTTTCACATGCTTTGTATTAATGTTAATAATTTTAAATTAAAAAGGTTACTAATATTTAAAGTTTTTGACTATTCATGTGATCAACATATTGATGTCAACAAAGCTCTACATCGAAAGAACTTTCGCCGAATAAATCTTTAGTTTTGTTATTGTCATATTTTGTTCTGTAAAAATTAATCTTTAATTTCATACGTATAAGAACTATTTTATTGTGTTGTTCTATCATATTTTATATATTTTCTATTTTATTACGTTAGCTTTATGCAAATAAGTTCTGAATGCATATTTTCTGCTTCATGAATTTCTCGGCTGCATGCTGACCCCGCTACGAAGTGCGGGCATGCTACCTAGTTAAATGTATACTTGGGTATTGAAACGAGACTTTATATAACAAATTCTGGTAAACGGCAAATTCATGGATAATGTCAGGAGTTCATCTTGAATTATTTGTAAAATCTTTTACTTTAAGTAATAATAATAATAAAAACAATAGCATGATGTATTTTTAAACCTTTGGAGAGTCTGGAAACCTAACACTATTCCATACAAGGCCACGATAGGAATGTAACCAGAGATTTACTTGGATTGACAACCTAACACTATCCATATGACACACAGAGTCTGTTAAATACAGAAAATCATTTTAGTGAAACTATAATTGGAAGAATAAGTGATCTGACTATCCACAAGTAGCATATTTTTAAGTTAAATTTGTTCATCTAATGAGCAAAGAGGGTTTAGGATTTATCATGCATGGCAGTAATTAAATTAGCTTTCACCTTTTGGATCTTCAAGGTTTTGGAGATCCAAATTTCATGCAAGGCCCTAAATGTCGGTTTCGGTCACCATTTCGGTATCGACCAAAACAGAATTTCGATGGAATTTCGGTGGAATTTCGACTGGAATTTCGGTCATTTCGGTCATTTTTTGTACTAGGACCCCCATATTTCGGTCATTTTGGTCGAATTTCGATTTCGACTGGATATCGATATTCGACAGAAATTCAACCGAATTTCGCTGAAATTTGAGGCCATGATTTCATGTAACAGTCCCCCTCCCAGTTCCCACAATATATTCCCCAAACAGATGCATCAAAAGTGTGTAAATCATCATGCATGGCAGCAATTGGAGAGGATTGTACATGTGATTTCTCCAAGTTTTGGGATCCAATGCATGTACACAAAGCTTCAGATATGGCTTCACTAGATGCTGAAACTGTATCTGGAGCAGCTCCTTTGAATGAAGCTCCAAAATCCAGCAATAGGAACTTAATCTTGTTGCTGTTTGGGACTCCAACAGAGGTTGCAGGAGCAATCTGCGGCTAGACTAAATGATGGGAATGAAAAGGGGATTTTTGGGAGAAAAGAAGAAGAGAGGGAAGTGTCTCTTACGGCTTGGAATGGGAATATATAGGGAGAGGAATAAGGGGATTTGAGATGAGGAAGGTTCAATGAATCTTCCTCTTGTATATTACTCTTTTTTTAGAACAATAATGACATCATTGGCATGATGTCACTTGGTGATATCAATAATGACATCATTATTATAATAATTATATTATATTATATTTTTTTACTGGATTTTCTTTTTTTTAAAGCTACAATGTACATGAAAATATATTTTTTAAAAACCAAAAATTCAATTTATTTATCATTCTTAAAGTAGACTGTATTCGCGCAACGGATGTCGTATTTCGACGCGCAATATACTAATTTGATCGTTTCTGCACGACGTTCAAAATGAGTATAATATTGATATACTTCATATTGGGTTTTGAACCCCCGAAATTTTCGAGATACGGTTTCAGTTTGTGTTTAAATTTTGCGAAATTAAAATATCAAACAACCTCCGATTGACGAACGATCAATTCTGTTGGTCTTGTTTCGTCGAATCGGATTTTATGACGGTCTCGGTTTGTTTTGCGGTTTCGCATTTGCGTCATAGCTTTTTCGGGCACACATTACGGTGCGCTCGATTTTTGGTTGATTTTACCCGAACGACTTTTAATTTGTGATCTATTTATCGATTTAGGTTGTTTAGTATTGACCAACAACTTTATTGGGTTAATCGGACCCTAATCGGGTCGGGTTTGGGTTTGTGCGGATCAGGATGTTACACTCTCAGCTGCGAGAATCGAGGGGGTGTGAAGATTTGCATCTCCATTGTCTATGGCTCCAATTTCCCCTCGGAGAGAAGAGCCCTTTGGGCCAGCTTACTTCATTTAAGGTTACGAATCAATGCCCCGTGACTGCTCTCGGGCGACTTTAATGTCATTAGATATGCGTCCGAGAAGGTGGGGGACAAGACCCCTACTGTTACCCCTCCATTGCGGATTTTCATCAATTGCATCGATGAAGCTGGCCTCATTGATTTGGAACCTTGGGGAAATTCTTTCTCATGGAACAACTCCACGGTTGGGCCTAAAAGAATTGCTGCCAGGCTGGATAGAGCACTCTGTAATTCCATGTGGATGGACCTTTTCCCTCGTTCTAAAGCCCGATACTCCCAGGTGGCTTCTACTGACCCCTTGATGATTTCTGTGGAGTCGGCTGGTAAACTACTACAAACTAGACCCTTTAGGTCCTTTGATTTTTGGGCTAAAAGAGATGGATATGGACCCTTGGTGGAGGCCGCTTGGGATACTGCTGTGAGGGGTAATTCCCTATTTTCCTAGTTAAAAATGTCAAGAAGGCTCTTAAGGCTTGGGTGCCGTGCATGGTAGGGTCGATGATGATCTTAAGCTCGCAACTTTTGCCTTGCTTAACGTAAATGAGACCTTAGGGGCCTTCCTTGGGGATCCTACTCTTGCTCAACTTGAACTGGATTTGAAAGATTATATAAATGGGCTGGAGATAGACCGGGAATCTGCATGGAGGCAACGTAGCCGGGTGTCTTGGCTAAAACTTGGGGATCCCTCCACCAAGTTCTTTCACCTATCGGCAATAATTAGGGAGGCAAGAAACAAGATTCCATGCCTTATCAATGACGCAGGTTTGCTTGTGGAAGACCACACACATATTGCATCTCAAGCTGCATCCTACTTTGAGTCACTGCTTACTGGTGCTTCTTCGTTGGATGGCGTACATCTGGTCCCTGCCCAAAGAAGGTTCTATCCCAAGCGGCTAAGGAGTGGATTGAAAGGCCTTTGGACGAACATGAAGTTTTGAGGGCCCTCCGCTCTGTTCATTCTAGCAAATCCCTTGGCCTTGACGACTTCGACGCGAGATTTTTTAAACAGCATTGGTCCCTAGTTAAAGGGGAGATTCTATCTGCTATGAACTTCTTGCATGCTGGTGGGTCTACGGTCAGACAAGTCAACCACACTTTCCTCACTCTAGTCCCGAAAGTCCCATCCCCATCGGGGATTGGAGATTTTCGGCCTATCTGCATTGTTATCTACAAGATATTTGTTAAACTCTTATCTGCAAGGCTTGCTGAAGCCCTTCCACACCTCATTTCCAATAATCAGATGGCCTTCGTCAAAGGGAGGCATATAGGGGATAGTGTCAAACTAGCCCAAGAACTTGCGCTAGGTTTTGAAAGAAAACATGCCCCCACTAAAGATATGTCTTGAATTCGATCTTACTAAGCCTTTTGACAATGTGAACCATGAATTTTTAATGCACTGTCTTGCTGTAATGAGCTTTGGACCTAAATGGTGTTCTTGAATTTGGAATTGTATTGGGACTACCTCCTTCTCGGTGATCATGAATGGCATTCCCTATGGCCTCTTTAAAGGAACTAGAGGACTCCGACAAGGGGACCCACTTAGTCCTCTTCTCTTTGTCGTCGTCATGGAGTCACTATCCTGCTTGGTTGATTTGGCTGTGACAGAAGGTTCTATCAGACCTTTGGGTCGAGGAAGATCTTTGGCCCCTACCCACCTTATTTGTGCTGACAACCTCCTGTTTGTTTACTAAAGGTAACACTTCAACTTTTGAGGCCATTTGTGAGATTATGGATGCCTTTGGGGACATGTCAGGCCTAAAAATGAATGCTGCTAAAAGCTGTCTTTTCTGCTTCAAAAATGCTAGAGGAAACCTCATTTGGAATCCTAATTCTGGACTTGCCAGTGACACCCTCCCAACTAAGTTCTTGGGAACCCCGCTTGAGCACAAGTTTGGTGGTTCCTTCTCTTCTAGAGCTCTTGAGGATAAAATTCGTAGCCAACTCTACGGTTGGAAAGCCAACTTTGATATCCCCAACAACTTGTAAGCGTATCTCTTCTATGGGCTCTGACTTTCTTTGGGCTTACAGGAGGCACAAGATTACGTGGAAGAATGTTTGCCTCCCAATGGAGGAGGGGAGGCTTGGTTTAAGATCACTCGAGGACTTGGTAAAAGTCTCCAAGGTCGATTGGGTTTGGAGGTCCCTCACGTACGAGGGGTCTCTTTGGGCTTAATTCCTCCGTTCCAAATATTTGAGGGGTGGGGCATTTTGGGAAGCTAACGAGCTGAACGACTCTTTTTTGGTGTGGAAGGATATGCTGAGGACTAGGCCCCTGATGGCCCCTGCTATGGACGTCCTATCTGGACCTCCTATCTGGACTCTCTCCCCGGCAAGCTACTCCCATGGAAGGACATATCGATATCGACAACATATCGATACAATGTCGATACCGATATATCGGCGATATATCGACGCATATCGCCGACATCCAGTATTGGCCTGTCGATACCCGATATCGTCCATATCGGCGATATATCGGTGACCAGTCGATACCGATATATCGCCGATATATCGATGATATATCGCGATATGGCCGTCCATGGCTACTCCTTTCGCTCTGCCTTCGAACTTGTTCGTGCTAGAGCCACTCCGGTTGATTGGTGGAAAGATGTTTGGCACTCAAAGGCTGCCCCAAAGCACAAGTGCTGCCTATATAGGGTGGTTAAAAACAAAGTACCAACACGGGAAAGGCTGTCCAGATTTGTTGCTTGCTCCGATCTCGGCTGCCTATTTTGTGAACAGCCACTTGAAACCAGGGATCATCCCTTTTGGGAGTGCACATTCAGCTTTGGTATTTGACAAGGCATGTGTGCGGCTCTTTCGCTCCCTGTGCCGGGTTTTGGAGTGAACATCATTAACTCGTTTGCTTGGATTAAAAGGATCTCCGCCGTTGACACATTAAAGGGTGGAAATCTTAGGACCGCTTTCGCTGTCACTGTTTGGCGGATATGGCGAGAGCGAAACCTATGTTGGATGAAGGCTTCAAGTGCGTCGGACCGTGTGCTGATTAGGAGCATTCTCGAGGATGTTTTGATCCTCCTGAACTAATTACGGCTGCTATTCCATTTCTGAACTACCACCTGTAAACCCTCCATATCCGGAGTTTGGGTCGTTTTTCTTTTTGATTTCGGGAAATCCCCTAACTTTTGCCATTACTTGTAAATTTTTTCTGAAGTATCAATGAAAAGATACCTCTCTTACCTTTAAAAAAAGTGGACTTACCCTCTCAAATTGAGAATGGTAAACTACTTATTCGAGGCTCCTCCAGAAGCCATTCAAACCAGATGTATCCCATTATCCACATTTCTACAGATGTTTCTTATACATTCATTACCAAAAAGAAACGGTCAATGTTCTCAACCTTCTCCACAAATTGGGCAATGAATATCTATTCTTATCTATTCCTCGAATAAATTTTGTTTGAAAGGGTTTGATCTTGATTTTATTTATGTAAACTAGACCAATAAAGATTTTCACACTTAGTGGAGCACACATCCGCCAAACTGGCTTGTATGCACTGATTTGTATGCAATCTTTCACGGAATCATTGCCTTCTTGTGATAGTCGAAAAATTGGGGATGGGGATAGAAGAAAGAAATATGCACGACAAGCTTCACAGGTTGAGGGAAGAACGAAGATGAACGGTGTTATCACAAAAAAAGTTGGGAACAAAAGTGTAGAAGACTTCCAAAACTTATAAGCTTTTAATCCGATAATCTTTTTAATAATTTCTCCATATCTTACAATTATGTAAGATGTGTCGAATTATTGAGTTTTGGAGTCTCCTCCATTATTGTATCTCCTCTTTATTTTATATGCTACAGTTCCTGTCCCTCATCTGCGTATTTCTCGTCTCATGAAGCTTGTCACACGATTCTACCTTATATCCACTCTTATTTCCATTTGCATGTGATATAAGAGTATCTAAATTGTCATCACGATTTAGTGATCCTACGCATTTGCTAAGAGGACCAATAAGAAAAATGTTTATCGTTCATCTGTTCAACATAAATATAGGTTCCACATCCTATCATTCAGGACACTTCCATGCATTATCGAACGTTCGAGGTTCGTTTTAGGAGATTTGAGATTTATTTTCAAATGAGTAAAACTTGTCTTCATAATTGTATACACCTGAGGAGATGCTAACTATGTTGCAATCTGTAAGTACTCAAACAAGAGCACAACATAGTTGAAGAAAAAGAAACTACTTTCTTCAACCTTGAGATCCTACGACATCAACATTTGCGTCATTGAAAGTCCTAATATAGCGTCCTTCCCCACCTGTCTAGAATGCAAGGTCCACTCTCTGCCCTAACACATGCAATATATTTTCTGAGACTACAAACACATGCAATATCGGTGACTATATTGGCAACCGCTCCAACTTCCATCGCATTTGGGACCATGAAGGATGCTGATGAATTAGGATTGGAATCCATTGATCGGTTATTTTGTGTTGATATCACTATTGATGGCATCGTGGTTAATCATGCGGGACTCCAACACAGTCGATTATGTGCTATTCTAGACTAGGCCACAATTCCAACTACCCTTGCGTGGGAGACAATTCCAATTGACATCGTTGTGAGTCCGCCACCATCATTTGCTTGCTCTGGCAACGATGCGTTACACCGTTACACCTGTTGTTGATGGGATCACTGATCCTCTATAGGTGGCGATCTCAAGTTGACTGTCATTAGCCTCCCTTATCTGCCACATTGCTCATTCAGGATAATCCCTCTCATCTGACGAGTCTTCCCTTCTTCTACCCACCACCCTTGCCACCAAACTCAGCACTCTCAACACTGCTTCCCGCCATCACAGTATTGCATCCATCCCCTCTCGCCTTCCCACCTTCATCGTTATCGACCGAATTCCCACTTGTAAACCCCCCTTTGCGCTACCGATGACCACCAAAACTCAGATACCGTCACCACCCAAGAAATAAATGGTGCTCCACTCTTATTATGAAAACCCACTGACATCACCGCCGTTCCTGTGATCTCCATCGAATAAGGCACCATTGCCATTGTGGAAAGAGCCATCGATTGAAACCCATCCCCATTCGATGGCGTCGGTGTAGACATCACAATCGTGTCTACTCTTGTGCGTCTCCTTGTTGTCGCCGTTGTTGGAACCCTAACACTAGGGTTCAGTGTTGCCATAGGGAGTGGAAGGACGAAACCTTTCGTGTTTCTCTCCAGGATCATGAGATGGGTTTTTTGAAGCGACATGGAGTTGATGCAATGTAGAACCAAGGTTCATAATATCGATATCGATATCATGTTTGTTTGCATGGGAAAAGGATATATCAAGGATATATCGACAATTTCAGTGGAAATATCAGACTTGGCCCAAAAATCTGAGTTTTCACGAATTAAGATCATCCTAGTTATTAAAGCAATATATAACATATATATACAAGCTTATATGCAAGAATAAGGTGTATTTAGCACACCAATACATATTATATACCATATATCGTAGGATGTCAATGACTCAATGCTGACTACTGATTGTTGAGAGGTATTAGAAAGGTAATGATGAAATTCAAACAAAAATTACTTAGAGACGTAAGGGACACACATTTAGCACATTATGTTTATATTACATCACATATTATGCATAAAGAAAATGTTGAGCTCTATCAGAAATCAAACGAACACGCAAATGAGCATAATAACATATAGTTTTTTAATGAATATAATTCATAATAACAATATTTTTGAAAGAAAAAAGATGAATTGAAATTGATTGTAAACAAAACTTTTGTACTAAACTATAGAAATTCACTATTGATTGGTGTATGTCATGGGTATGTATTTATTGATCACTATATTACTAATAGTTACTAACGTACTAATACCAATTGGAGTATATATTCCATTCCATGCTTGTTATTTTAACTTGATCATCATTAGAGTTGTCTCATCTTCATTGCCGAAAGGGGGCAAAGTCCACCAATTGATGAAGCATCATAAGCACCCCTGATGAATATGTGATTCATCACTCTAAAAGATGAAAATAGAGCTTCGTTCCCAAGTCATTAATTGCATTTATTCATTTAAATTGCATTCTTAGCATTCATGCATGTGTAAATTATATTCATATTTTAGCATTCATAATTATATGAATAAGAAGCCAAATTGTACATTATTACCTGTATATCACCATAATTTTCTCTATTTTAAATTATTTTTCACTAACCCAAATCAAATAAAATCAACTCCATTGTGTACATATTACTAACTTTAATAAAGGAAAAATATAAAAAATACTAACTTGTATAAATGCTCAATAAAACCTAAACCCTAGTTTTAAGACAAAAAGCCACAAAGTTCAATATCTCTCACATACCGTCTTTTATGAACCCCTACTCACTTTTCAATTAGTGTACATTAAATTATCTACAAAACAATACCAAATTCAAAAGAATCAGAGTTCAAAGGTGAAACTTATGACTGATTTTGACCATATTATTTTATGTAGATAATTAACTCCTTTTGATTTATTTCTCTTCATTTATTTTTTTATGATTTATATATTGATAAAATGTGCAACAATCCAAATCAAAATTGAATTAAACATCAAAGAAAATAAATCACTCCATGTCTGGATATATATTATGTAGATATATCTTTTTTTTTCTTTTTTTCTTTATTTTTAATTATTTTAAATACCAAAAAATTAGATTAATTGTAAATATTTATTTATATTTTATTTGTTTTTTATTTTGAATTTTATCAAATATAAAAAATAACAAAAAATTACAAAACCCCAAAATAAGTTTTTCTATGTACGTAGAAGACCTCCAAACATACGCTTTGTACACACGATTTGTTTTGGTTTTGGTTCCTTCACGAAAGTTGTAGATCTCATCGAGATAAACAACTTTCATGAAGATGACTTTTTGATTTGACAACAAATTTGCTATTTTATGTTGATTTTTCTTTTTTTCTTTCTTTTTTTTTGAATTTTGTGGAAGCGACATGTGGCAGCTCCTGGAGCCGTCACGTGCTCCTCCACTTAAGTCACTTAAACTCTTCTTTTTGGGACCGTTGGATGAAGGATGCTTCATCCAACGGTCCCCCTTTTAATTCGTTTTTTATTCATTTATTTTCTTAGTTCCTTTTTTCTCCTTTTATTTTTTCTTTTTTACCGCCACGTAGCGCGCTCCCTACCTTTGGATTTGGGCCGATCTAACAACTCAGACTCTGTCTTCTTCCTTCGTCTCTTGTAGACGAAGCTCTTTGCCTTCGCTGCTCTTCATGTTGCACCTCCTTCGCTTGACCCCTCGATTATATCCTGCCTCAATCCAGCATTCTCTCTCTCTCTCTGTCCTGCATCTCCTCGATGTTTACGTCGTCACCTCCTCAGCCTCCTTTGCAAACCCTAACCACCATTGAAAAAGCCCACGCTGCCTAGTCTTACAATCATTCGCCATTTGCGAGAGTTGGGCCCAGTTCTGTGGTGGCTCCAGTGACAGCGATAGACGACCCTATCGAGCGACGACGGCCCTTCACTCAACCTCCAGGCGAGATTCGTGAGCACCATCTCACGTCGCAATGCCTTCCATGTAGCTGCCACTTTTCGAGCTCCTCTTCATCGAGCTCTGGAGGGTACGAGATCCTCAAGTTCACCTTCAACCTTCACTCCTAGGCAAAGAACCTACGTGTAAAGCTTCACTTTCTCCTCCTCCTTTTTCTTCTTCATCTTTTCTTTCCCCTGTTCATCGATTTCCTCTTCTCCCCCTTTTCCTCTACTTCTTCTTTCTTCTTCTTCTCGAGCACCACCACTCCACCCTTGCCGATGCACTCGCGGACGACTGCCTTCGCCCTTTACCATTGCCACGACCCTCGCTCCACCTCTATTCCCCTTCGCTTCGTTAGCTACTTTCGCAACCTTCCTCCACGCCGCCGATCTGCACCAACCATCACCTCTTCGAGCAGCGTCGCTCCTTCGACCGCCTTGCTAAGCTAAGGTGTTGAGTTACAAGCATCGTAAGATCAATGCTCGCGCCTTGATCGGATTGTCCAGAGAGAGCCTCCAGACCTCAGTCCATGCCTTGAGGTTCGGGATCACCGAATTTGTTCCACGCCACCACGTGGAGCCTTAAGAGCCCGCGCCTCCCCCCGGGCCAAGAATTGAAGCTCCACTTGCCGCCCAAGCCTTGCACTATGGCCTCAAATTTCAGCGAAATTCGACCGAATTTTGGTCCAGTTTCGATTTTTATAGGTTATCTTATCGGAATTCGACTAAAATGACCAAAATGACTAAAATTTGGGGACCCCTAGTAAAAATGACCAAAGTCGTTGAAATTTTGGTCGAATTTCGATCGAAATTTCATTTTGGTCAGTCACCCAAATAGTGATCGAAATCGACATTTAAGGTCTTGCATCACACATACATGCCCCACACATCAAGAAAATTACGAAGAAGTCCCCGTCGACCAGCACCCGCATGTGGCACACACCTGCGCATGGAAATTGCAGAAAATCCCTCGTGGATTTTGGTAATTATATCTAGGTCCCTTTGCATGTTTACTTCCATAATTTAATTTTGTAATTTGCATATTAGATCCTTTATTTCCATTGTTATGTGAACCTTTATTTGATGTCATTTTTAAATTCCAAAAACTACATCATTATGTTTATGTAATCCTCTTTGATGCAGTGATTTATTTATATTTTTATGACTTGGGATTATTTATTATTTGATTGTGGTGAAAAATTCCATGTTTTACCCATCTAAGCTTCAGTTATTCATAGTAAATTATCCCTCGCTTCTAAAATTATAGAAAAATTTCATCTTATAAAATTGATTATGCTCTGTAATGCCCCAAAAATCACATTATTTGCATAATTGCATGCATATTTCCCTTAAAATAAAAAGATTTTGTGATCTAAGTAAATTAATTTTAACGGTATGCAAACTTAATATTTGTAGGATTTATAATTTTTCCTGGATAGCTCTTGATTAGACATATCTAGGGTAATTTAATTTTGGAAAATAATTAAGTTTGTTGTTTATTAAAATTAATTTACTTTGAAAATCCCAAACTCTATTTGTTTTATTCACAGAAAATTCAAATTTCATCTGAAAATTCCTAAAAAATTACAATAGGTTAATTTAATCATTTTTAACCTCCTGTCAAATTCTCATAATTTTTGCATTTCATTTTCACGAATAATTACATAAAAACTCATGAAATGTTGATTTTTCATCCATGCATTTTACACCATAAAAATAAAAAATGTGTTCTGGATTTATCATTGTATGAATAATTAGGAAAAAACAGCCTTCTAGATTTTTGAGCTTATTTTCTTATTAATGTGGATTTTCCATCTTATGCTAATTTAACCTTAAAATTGGCATTTGTGCATTTGCATTTCATCATTATTTGCATAAAAAATATAAAAACTTCTCTTCGAAAACATGGCCTCTTTATGACCTAAAAATTAAGCCTGAGGAGACAGTGGCCTCCTTGAGTTTGACCTTAGGATTGCTCACGTAAATTAAATTTGTCTGCTTTTAAATTTAATTGAATATTGATTAACTGGTTTTTTGATTAATCCGATTTTGCCCGCCTGCAATAAACATCATATATTTCTCACGAATTAACAAATGTCATTTACGGGTTTGTCAACCCCCTTGTCGCACCATACCATACCCTACTCGAAACAAAATATATAAATCATTATGTGTTTTAATACTAAGAGTATCTAATAAGTAGTGAAATCAAGCTTACATGTGTAATATCATTGATACACGTAAATATCAACGAAATGTCAACGTTATAGCTCGATATTCAAGAAAGTTTGTACTGAAAACTATCATTTTTAGTGATATGGCTCCTGTATGGAATGCGTGGTTCCTGTATTAGAAGAAGGGGGGTTGGTCAAGTTGAATGGAATGCATGGTTCTCGTGTTAGAAGGGGAGTTGGTCAAGTTGAAGCGTAATATGTCTGAATGGAATGCATGGTTCATGTATTAGAAGGCAGGTTAGTCAAGTTGAAGTGTGTGTTATTGTCCATACCAATGATCTCGAGTCCGTTAGAGATTGGAAGGTTTTGTGAGTAGATTTCTCAAGTCTAGCTTTGACCATGATAGTAGGAAGGACATCACGCTGCTCAACCATGGGCCAATCATGAGGTCATTTGAGGAAGACATGTTAGGGGTGTTGGGACGTGGGTGGCTTAACATAGTAGTTTTTATGATGCGAGTGATCATATTTTGGGGATCCAAGTGATGACTTGCTATCCAATTTACTTAGCGACAATTTTATTTTCTCTAGTTAGATTATTGTTACGGCGTGGACTCTAAGGCCACCTTCCATGTTTTGGAGGGTACTACGTAGTTCTTATGGACCTGTTTCCTAATGTTGTGCCCAATGCGTGGTGATGGTGTCTTAGATCTTAGATGGATAGTGAGACGAAGGAGGGTGCTCTTTGTTATCGTTTCTCATGAAGCATATGGATGTTATGGTGGATGCGTGTTGCTATGAAGTTGGGGAGGAGATTAGAGATTGGTTTTTTGCTTTCTCTATTATTATTTTTAGAGTAGAAGTTTTAGAACTTTGTTGTGCTGATAACGGACTTGTGCTTGCCCATAGAGACCATTCAGCCTGATGGATGGGGGTGCCTATGTTGGGAAGACATCACGTAATATGCAACATACTTAGAGCATTGGTACTTTTGAGGGACCACATACTGATATCGAAGTAAGAGGCCAATTTGAGGGTGAAGATCTTCATCTATCTTTTGCATAGGTTCACGGTGATGAGGAAGTCACTTAGGGCCCACCATTTCCTACCTCCGAAGTCACATGGCATGCCTTTCTGTAAGGGGAAGTTTGAGGATATTGATCGTCTCTTTTTTTTTCATGTCAACTTGCTCATGACATTTGTGCTTCGATAGATGTAGCATGCGTAGAGAAGTCTTGTAGGTGGAACTTATTGATCAGAGAGGGAGAGGGCTAGATCGTCAGCATTTTTTGTCGACATTATGGGCAGCCAGGTTTCTATGTAGAGAATGTGTTGGTTCTCTGAAGAGTTCTTTATGAATCCTGACTTTTTTATTAGGAGTATTTGAAGGGACATTTACATCCATGCCCTTTGTACTTTTAATATTACATGCCAGTCCATCTATGTTTTGTATTCGCATCCTAACCCTTGCATAATGGCTAACCTTACATGGCATGTTTTTATCTTATTTTTTATACATAGTGAGGTTAACAACCATTTTATCGGTACTTTAAAAACCATCCAATTTTGGACAAAATTGCTTTTGTCTAACGTGATTCTACATTAGTGATGGAGAGAAAATTGTTCTCCCCCCTCCCTTCACTATGGGCCATTAATTTGCTTCATTCTCAGTCAAGACAATCACATTATCATCTATGACTGCAGTATCTCCTCTCCGCCAAAATACACCTATATCACGTTCATACCTTATCTTGATCCTATATGCTTCAACCTCACAGTTTACCCACAATCATGCTGCATGGTGAGCAAGATTTGTCTGCATTGTCCTCAATAAGGAAGTACCGTGAGGTCTTCGTCCTTCGACGGAACGACGAATGCTAGATCGTTCGATAGAAAATGTCATGAAAGAGGTGATTAGTATTGTACTTGAGTTCATTTGACGATACCAATTTCCCGGACACATCACACTTCCAATCAAAGTAATAGAGTGTATCGATGCCATCATTTTTCTATGGCACTTGTAGAGATCCCTTCCAGTTTGTGGTTGTTTCTTTTGTCATCCCTTGAAGTATTGAGATTAAGTTTGCGTTATGCAGATTATCAATGTCGCCGATGTTGAATGAATGAAGCTCATAGAAAAAGATGATTACGACCGCATGCTTGATGTAAAGGGAGCATTTCATGGACAACTCAGAGCCAACGATTGTGATAAGAGTCAATGATGTGGTCATGCAAAGCATGCCAAGGGAAGGGAGCCAATGGTTGACAATCTGGGGTTGGGGGGTGGGGCATTGCCGTCGTTGGATGCCTCGACAATGTTGATGAGAAGCTTGATATTGAGAAGATTGTTGATAAGCTTCATGACATGTTCACCGTCTTCATTTGTCCCATTTCACTGCAACCTATGTTGGATTTGATGACTCTTACCTGCCCATCATCATGAAGGTGCTTTGGGACCATGACTCTACCTCTTGATCGATGGTTCTTCTGAGGTACCTCTTGATGAAGAAGAAATTTGAGGACATGTATGTTTGGACTGTTGAGCTTCTTGAATGCCTTAAGATGGTTAAGGCAAGGGGTATACATAGCATGTCAACATCCATTCGTTTGCTATTGAGGCCATGGTTGAGTTGGAAAATGTTAGATTCCTTTGTTCTTTATTGGATACCCTTCATCTCTTACATTTTAGGATTTTAAGTGGTTGACATATGCAAAGATTAGCCTTGTCGAGGGATGAGGGAATGTTGGTGTCCCTGTGATGATGTCATCCACTTATTAGGTTATCTGATAACCTACATTGCTGTCGGAGCATCTCATCTCTCAACTATAGTGAAGGTTGTCGCGATCATCAGGGCGCAAGTGCTCTTCATGTTGAAAATACAATATTTCGCCTTCCACATTAGGTGCGACAAAGGTTCAGAATTGCGGTATGCGGTATTCGTTCGGTTATGCGGTCTAAAACGAGTGAACGGATATACGGAGGAGTATACAGAAGTATACGCGGTTTATGCTGTTTATAGTAATTTAATTTAAAATATTATAAAATAAACAATAAAATGTGGTTATATAAAAAGTTGATGATATAACAAGATCTAAAATCGAAAATTTCAAATAAAATAATATAAATAAGAAGATATATAAGCATGATATTACAAATTAATTATTTTTTAATATATATTTCGAATAATGCATATATATTCATATACAAATTTAGATTCAACAGCGAACACGCGAATTCTAAGAAAACCTTTAATGTATATATAGATCCTATAGATAACAAAAGCTTAAGAATAATCATAGATATACAAATCATACACCTAAAATTATACGCATATATGCATCTTCTAGGGACAAAATATGTTGACATACAATATAGGGGAAAATTGTATTTGCATATAAAACTTATTAGAAGCACATAAAGGTAAAGTGCCAGACTATTAATTAATTATTTCATGTTTTATTTGAAGAATTAGAATAAATTTCATTAGATAGAAAACTCAACCATCAATAAACAATTCATTATAAGCGTTGGGAACGATGAGAAAAAATGGATATGAAAAAAAATACCCTATATTATATGCCCAAATGCAACATATATGAGAACAATGAAAAGGTGTATTAATGTAAATGATAGTATAAAGTTGCTCTGGAAAAAAAACGAGTTATTGTGTCATCAATATGTCATGGAACATGAATCCTATCAGATATGCGGCCGCATATGCGTTTTGACCGCATATTGCCGCATATGGCATATGCGCTTCGGTCAAGTGACCGAATACGCACATGCGGCCGCATGGACCGCATTTCCGAACACTCTGTCAGCTTGAGGGTGGTTTAGAGAGAGAGAGTGAATTCAACGAATGACGCCCACACCCCTTCCCTCCCTCCTTCCACTTGTCTTACAAGATAGAGAGGGGGAATGAGAGGGAGAGGGAGAGAGAAAGCGTGAGTAAAGAGTGAGAAATTGAAAGATCTATATGTTCCATTGGAATGTTGTAAGTTAAGACCAAGTTTTAAAAAAATGCAAGGTGGGTCGAGGTGATTTTTCGTCGTTGAAGCAATGTGAACCCAATTTACATCGAAAATGCACAAAAACTATCACTTAACATAACTATGTTGTCATAAAATCCTAAATCACAAACTTCGTTCCATCAATCCTAAATTTGAATATTTCTTAGTTGAATATATGCATACAATATACCATATTAACCATACTTGTTACTTTGAATTGGTATTTCAAATTTCACAAAATTTCGTCGAAATTTCGGTTTCGACACTCCATCGAAACCGAAATCTCGATATGGACCCTTCCTTCACAAATCTAGGTCGATTTTGGCAAAATTGACGAATTTCTTTGAAATTTCAATGAAATTTCGAAATTGTTTCGTTTTTCCCATCTCCAAACAAAATTGAAATCGGGATCTAACACCTTGCTTTGAATTTATGTTGTAATGTTTGTATTGTGAACTTGTGAATTCATTATATTCTTACCAAAAATACAATCTTCCCATTGTAATGGTACAAGCAATATATTATCGTTTATCACTGTTGCAATATTCGATCGAATATTCGACCGAATATTCTTATTCTATGGGGCTAGAATATTGATATTCGGTCAATCGATCCATCCCGAATATTGTCGAATATTCGGTCGAATATTTTAACATCCAACATATTGCAACCATTTTTATTTTTTATTTTTTAAAGGTTCCCATTTATCCCAATATCACTCCAATTGTTAAAGCTCCATATATGTAAGTTGTTAATTGATACCTTTATCTTGGACTCTTATTGATTGATGATCATATATGTATAATTATGGGTAAAATGGGGCTGCCCCCTGGGAGTAGCCAACTTGGCTACTCCCACCCCTATTTTTCCCTCATTTTTTTATTTCTTTGGAAAAGAAAATTTTGTATATTCATCACTATATCCCTCTAACATTCTATTAAAATTTCGTCAGAAACAGAGACTCCTAGGCCCTCCATCCAGACGTCATTTTTTTAACGGTCGCATGATTTTTTAAATCGACCCTGTTTGGGTGGAGGCCGTAGGAGTCTCTGTTTCTGACGAAATTTTAATAGAATGTTAGGGGGATATAATGATGAATTTACAAATTTTTATTTTCCAAAGAAATAAAAAATGAGGGAAAAATAGGGGTGGGAGTAGCCAAGTTGGCTACTCCCAGGGGGCAGCCCCATTTAACCCTATAATTATATATGAATATATATTAGTTATAATTGTTCTATTTAAAATAATAAAAAATGCATAATCAAATAATTTTGAATATTTTTCTGAATATTGAATATTCTTTATTCAGTACCCCTTGAATTCCGAAAAATGAATATTCTCCCTAACATCGAATATTTGTAGATATGAAATTTGTTCGTAGAACTAAAATTACTCACCACACACATACATGATTTATTTGATGTTGTGATGGTTATAAATTGTTATATAACTGTATATAATATATATTTATGAAATAATATTTTTTTTGACTTACATATAATGACACTATAATGCATATTGTGAGTCTTGATGCATATAATTACTACTTGAGATAGGTTTGATTCATTAAATTTGGTTTGTTAGTAGATATGTGGCTTATAAAATAATATAATAATATTTGCTGTGATCTTGAATTGTATTCTTGTGACTAAAATATATTTTGTACCGTTTATATTAATTTAAAAGTATAATTTTACATAGATTTATTTATTTATTTGTCGAAAAAAATTCATAGCAGCTTGAGGCAATGCCTCAGTCGAGTCTTGGGTACATGATGATTATGCCTCTGGCATATTGACTTGAGCTACATCCTCGGTGAAAACTTCATCGAGGCTTTTGTCCTGGCACCTCGAGCCGTGCTTTTTAAGACCATGGTTAAGACACAATTATATTAGCTCAACACAAGTTAGGTTTGAGAAGTTACACTAACGGAGAGGCATAAATGTAAGATGGAGTATGTTTATGAATTTCATGATGGAAATATACAGTAAGGGCTTAGATGCCATTTTACCATTTCACATGAGGCATGAGTGTAAATATTCCTATTTTTAACATGTGAATATCACTTGTCACTTTCTCAGTTTTTGTGATGATTAAATTTACCCTCTTATGTCACACAGTCCAACTTATTAATGAGAAATATAATCATTATCATTCTAGAATCTCCACTTATTAATGAGAAATATAATTATTATTTATTATCATTCTAGCATCACCCATCACTTTCTCAAAATAAAATTAATGGTTGTGTTTTCCGGTTTCGCTCTTGATTCACATAATCGAACTTAGTTAGTGAGAAGTGTAGTTTTATTATCATTTTAGCTGATTATATTTATTAAAGTTTGATTTATATAATTTTTCATTGACATGGAAAGACCTTTTGTTTGCGAGGTCTTTTTCATGTCTCATATCATCCGCAACATTGCAAGGATCAGAGGTGGCATTGAGGACCTGTGTTGCAGATTAATCCACAACATCTATGGCTTACTTTCCCATCGATTCCTCAGTTTCGTTCATAGTATCTTTGTTCTTCATTTTGGAAGAGCATGTATGTCGTCTTGCCACAACAACCTCTACTCTTTTGCCCAATCCTTGGAGACAATTGCTCGTTTGCCTTTTGGATAAACGATAGGGCAGGTGAGGGGACGTTGGCAGCTCATTTCTCCCACCTCTTTGCGTTTGCTACGAATCGTGATGCTTTGGTTTCTAAGACATAAATGTATGGTACATGGTTACTAACCTTCAAGTCAGATTTTTCTGTTCAACACCCATTGGATTTCATGCATCACTTGGAGGCAATTAGCGGCGGCCTGGTAGGGCCCACGGGTGACAGAGACCATTAGGTGTGGTAAGAATCTCATTGTGCAGAGAGCATACACGGCTATGGCTATTGACACCTCCTTGATTCTTGTGATCAAAGAATTGATCTGAGATTGTAGATTTTTTCAGGGTCGAAAATCCCAACACATATCAAGATATTTCATTGGTTGCTGAGGTGTGGGAGAATCCTGATCAAAGAGAGGCGGTCCGCGCATTTTCAAGGTATCGATCATAAGCACTCTCTCTATAGAGGGGAGGTGGAGACGATTGACCACCTCTTATCTTTCATTGTGACGATGTTAAGGAGACTTGGGAGTAGGGGTAAAAACGAATAGGGATATATCCGGATATTCTCTTACCCTATTCGAATAACTACCAGATACGGATATTTGTATGCAAATATTAATCGAATAGGATTGATTATGTATATGAATTGTAGAAATTTTTCGGATATAGATATGGTAATTGCTTGAATATCCGTATCCGGATCATTATGTACGAATACAACATTGAATGTTGTTTTATATATTAATTAAAATAATATAAGCCACAATTCCACATTATTATATTAGTATTATATATTATATAATACAATATATTAATGATATTAATAAACTTCCGTTCATTTGGGGTTGGGCGCAAACGAAAGTTACGAAACCCTAACCCCCTTTTTTCTTCTGGTCAACAATGCAGGTCACCTCGATGCTCCCTTTTATCATGATTATTTATATTTCATTGCAATTTTTTAAATCACTATGAACATTTATAAAAATTTAATTCGTATTTGTATATGGTCTTTATTCGATCCGTGTTTGGTTTCGGATTCGATGTTTATTGGATCGATATTTGGATTCACTTTTTATTATATCGGTATTGAATTTGCTTTTTATTCGATCCATATTCAGCTCCGCTTTTTTTTCGATCCATATTCAGCTCCGCTTTTTATTCGATCCATATTCAGATTCGATAAGTGCCCGCTTTGAATTCGTATATGTTTTTAAGGATATGGTTTCCTTAATTCATATCCGAATCATATTCGATAGAGATGAAGCAAATATAGACATGGAAATAGACATATATGATTCTTATCTGATCTGTTTTCGCTTTGGGAATTGATTGGTAAGAGTTTGGAAATTGCTCAGATTTTGGAAATCGCTTGTTAGCGACTAGATCTACTCGATCTTGGTGCTTTTACTTCCTGTTATGATAGTATTAATCTGTTTTTCGTGTATGATGTTCTCTTTCATTTAGATCGATCCTGTGTGGAAAATGTGATCCTTTCAACTAAGATTCACCTCCAGTAATGGATGTTGTAAATTGGTTTGTTCCTTTTTATTTAAACCATTTGGGGCTGTAACCGACTCGGTTATGCCTAGTCAGCCAATAGTCACTCGGCTCGACTAATCCGATCGACTGTTCGGTTGATTAATTGGTCGAGTATTATACCCAACTTTATGTTGTGCATTTAGTTTATGCTATCATGTTGTTACATTGTTATATATTTAGTTTATGTTGTACGCACTTAAATGGTATTGTGGTAATGTAGTGTGCCTACCACTCAAAAGACCATGGTTCAAATGCTCCCGTGTGGAGGTTGCATCAGGTAGTCAGCAATCAGTGTAAAATATAGTTGAATCTTTCACCATGGATTTGAGCAAGAATCCATGTAACCGACCCTACTTATAGTGGAAGAAGGCTTTGCCATTTTTTAGTAATTTATTTACGATTTGCTCTCATGTTGTACTTGAGAGTTTATATACTACTTCTGATAAAAATAAAAATGGATCATAGATGCCAATCAAATCGAATATCAAATTCAAAATTTGTCTCGGGACATGGATGTTATCCCGGTAACCTCACAAGGGGTTTGGGAAGGGGGGATGTACCTGCTTACCGCACCCCCTATGCTCGCGAGACCCTCGTGCTAGTAGGATGTGGTACGGTGGTGAGCTTCACCCTCCATTCTTGGAGAGGGCAAGCAGAGAAAAATGGTTTGGATTTAAGGTATATCAACACTTTATGCTATTTAATTTTTATTATTGTTAATGCTAATGTTATTTGTTACTATAAACATACATGTTTATACTATTCGATTTTATAAATGTTATTTTTTAAATAAGTGTAGTATTGAGTGTATTATAATATTGAAAATATCTGCATCTATTCAAATGTATAAGAATGTGTATGCAAATTTATTTTTATTATTAAATTATTTTTTTAAAATTCAAAACCGACCAAAGCTCGACTAGATGCAATTAGTTGTCTGATTGTCGATTATTTTTGTAGTCTTGGACACCGTCACGTACTCACGTGTTTCCCATTTTCTTGCATAAAAAAGTCTCAGATCAACTAAGGCCTTGGTATTTTTGTTTCTTTTTATTTTGCCATTTCACTTTGAATTATTTATATGTAGAAACCGTAAAAAATTCTTTGTGAATAATCGTCTTGGTTTATTTTTTTCAAGTAAATTACCTAATGGATCTATAAAATATGGAGTTGATAGTTGATACTGTCTGGATAAAGAAAACATGGTATTTGGTACATGATTTACCGTCTGTTAACCTTACTTTAGTGATCTCAATGACGTGCAGTTATGTTGAATTACAATAGAAAAAAATCTTAACTTTCCCCACTTATTTGGCATTCGAAACTGCTCTTTCCAGTTTATATTCTATTGATTATGCTTTCGTGGGATCTTAGAAGTTGAAAAATGATGAAAAACGACTGGTTATGAAAAAACGTCATTGAGGTATTTAACGAAAATATAATGTCGTTACTAGGGCCTTCGTATTTTAATGTTTTGCCCTCAAATGACACTTATCTTTTATCGTAATTCAGTTCCCAAATTTGAGAACCGTTTGTTGAACTTATTCTTTTTTTAAAGCAGTATTTCTTTCATCTTACAATAACTATTGTTATATTATTTCTTAATATAGTTACTCTTTTCTTCTTGAAGATTGTAGATAGACCAACTCAGGGACATAAATTTCTGTCCAGAGAATACGTTCAACCACAATGGGTTTTCGATTGTGTGAATGCTCGGATATTGTTACCCACAGAGCCATATATGGTTGGGAGGTAAGTTTTGGAATTGACCATGCTATTATGCAGGGACATTTTTTTAAATAATTAATAAAATATTCTTAATTAATTAAGCAACCATCAATTCATAATATTTAAAAATATAGCCTAGATGCCGATTTGGAGACATGAGGGATGTAAGTACAAATTACCCAATGAGTTTGCCCAAATCGGGACCTCAAGTGCCGATTTGGGCATCCTCATTGGGTAATTTGCATTTCCATCATTTGGGTTATTTGTGCTTCCATCCATCCTTTGTTATCAATTGTTTTTTCAACTAACATCTTTTGTTATCAAAAATATAACATTTGCCATAAGGATGTAATTACATTTGAATGGTAAATGTGTAATCCAATTATTCATTTCTCGGGCTAAATAACATTGATTTTTATTCGATATCACTCGTACCGATCTTTAATCGATCAATATTATTTTTCACTTTTTATTTGATTTATATTCATATTCAATGAATATTGTATATGAATTCGTATCCAATTATATAATTCCCTAAATCCTCATCCGACTCATATCCGTACGCAAACGTTTATTCGTATTCGATATATACGATGTGAATATGGATAAGAAAATTGACGTATCTGATATGTATCTGATCCTTTTCATCGCTAGTCACTCTAAAATTAAATTGAGTAAGTTACAATTACTACGTATAAATATAATTAATTAAAATAAGATATTTAATATGTAATATAATGAAGGAAACAGATTGTAAATTAAAAATTTAAGAATTTAAAAATACCAATTTCAGTAATAGAAAAGATACACATTTACCATTCAAAGGTAATTACATCCTTATGGCAAATGTTATACTTTTGATAACAAAAGATGTTAGTTGAAAAAACAATTGATAACAAATGATGGATGGAAGCACAAATAACCCAAATGATGGAAATGCAAATTATCCAATGAGGATGCCCAAATCGGCACTTGAGGTGCCGATTTGGGCAAACTCATTGGGTAATTTGTACTTACATCCCTCGTCTCCAAATCGGCACCTGAGGTGCCGATTTGGGCATTACTTCCCAAATCGACATCTCAGGTGCCGATTGATGGCTATATTTTTAAATATTATGAATTGATGGTTGTTTAATTAATTAAGAATATTTTAATAATTATTCAAAAAAGTTCCTATTATGCATCTATTTTTGCATTTCCATGTTATATGAAAAGACTTTTAGTTAAGGGCAGCATTGATTACCATAAAATCCAGTATGTCCAGTTAAAGCATCTTTCTATTTACTTCTCACAATCTCTTGTTCTTTGTATTTTACATTTTTGACCTGCTAAGTTGATTAACAGGATTCCTCCTCCTCATTTGTCACCTTTTATTGACAACGAGACTGAAGGGTATGTGCCTGAGTATGCTGAGACTATCAAAAGGCTGCAAGCTGCTGCCAAAAAATTAATAGTACCAATGCCCGGTATGGAAAATGAATCAGATATCCCAAACAATCTTCTAACCGAGGCTGTTATCGATAGGAATGAAGCCAAAGAGGCCGCTGAAAAGAAACAAAAGGTATGTAATTGATCAATTACTTCTCATGTATAAACTCATCTTGTTCTTGAGAAGTCTTGATTCAATTATAATGCAGTTGATAATGCTGGAGAAACAACATCGTGATGAGCTGGATATGGAGCTTAAGGGTCTTTCATATTCGACTTCGCTTTCTAATAAGAAGCCAGAGAGTACTGTCCAATCTCATGAGACTGATGAAACTGCTACTTTTAATACCGATGTTTTTGAAGATGATCAGAACATCTCCAAGGTAGTTATGTCACGGAAGAAGAGGAAGCTTTATGAGGCCATGAAGGTAATGCCCGTTCCCTTGTATATTATTTTCATTGCTCATGGTTTTTATGCCTGTGTTGAATCTCATAGATATTGTTGAGTATGGAGTTTCACTTGCTCACCTTTTACAGTTCCTTCAACATTTTCTGTAGCAGTTGCATGTTTGTGTGTTTTATCTTTTACTAGCGTGTTGCAAATGGTAGTGCTGACCACTTAAGTGGTCTGATTGCAGTGCAGTTCGCCTACCACCCAAAAGACCAGGGTTCAAATCCTCCTTTGTGGGGGCTGCTTTAGGTAGTCGATAGCCAGTGTAAAAAATAGTCGAATCTTTCGATATATATTTGAGCAAGAATCCATGTAGTCAGCCCTACTTAATTGTGGGAAAGGCTTTACTGTTGTTGCTTTTGTACTAGCGTGTTGCAAAACTTTAAGATTACAAAAGAGAGAACTTTCGCAGTGGAACTTAAATTTCTTGTTTGTATTCGTATACTTTCTCTATCGAAACATCTATTACAAGGTTCGAAATATCGATATCATATCGGTCAGTCTGAAAAGGGATATAGTGATGATATCAATGGAAATTTTGCAAATGACACACAAAATGAATTATTTGCAAATTAAGATCATCTTAGTTTTTAAAAAAACAAATAACATACAAATAAACACGCATATACAAGAATAAGGTGTATTTAGCTCACCATTACACATTATATCACATATATCATTGTTGTCAATGTTGACTTTTGACTGTTGACCTATGGCTACTCAGAGACATTAGAAAGAAAATGACGAATTTCGAAAGACAAATTAAGACTATCGTTGTTGTCATCATTACACATTGTATCACTCATATGCATCTAACATATTAGTTGTATATAATATTTATTTATTGTGTATAAAAAAAATGCTGATTTATGTTAGATTAACGAGCATAATAACATATAGTTTCTAATGTACACCATTCATAATTTTGAAGAAAGACGAGTTAAAATATTTTAGAAACAAAACTTTCTAATTGAATTGATGAAAATCAATGCTGATTGGAACAATGTTTGAAATATTGATGCCAATATCATATCAATTGGTTTGGTAATGGATGTTTTGGGATATATCATCGATATCAGTGGGAATCTTAAAAGATGGGTCGAAAGAGAAATATCTCGTGAACTAAATCATCTTAATTCTTTAAAAACTAAGCAATGTACGGATATGATTATATAGACACGAAGGAGATGAATTTCTCATATTAACAATATGTTACATTGTATACTACGTATAAACAAAAGTTTTAGCGATATATGAAATGAAATAAACAAATATCATACAATAGCATGTATACTATATAGTACATCGATTCATGATAACTAGAAATTTGAAAGAAGATGATCTGATATAGATTAAAATCCAACATTTCTCATGAACCAAGATAATCAATACCAAGTGCTTGTATTGGATTTGTATTGATAGATTATTAATACTTGCTAATTAGAAATCCAGTTTCTTATTTGTGTCGGATTTGTATCCTCATGTGTTAAGACATGCAACGACTATACAAAATCTTGAACAAATCAAATTATAAAGCTTGAGAAGTTAAAAACTACCTTATGAGATCCTTGCCTCATAACAACAAGTAATGAAATCAAGATCCTAAAATATAACATCTTCTAATTGGTGTGGTAGCTGACCTCTTTTGCAAATGGCCAAACCGTCAAGCGGTTTTCTCTTATCTTATCCTCTATCGAAGCTACACCAACTTTTATTTTGATTGCATCGTTTTGAATATGATCTTTTCATAGATAACCATGCATCCATCTTAACATTTTTATTTTTGTTACTGTCATTCTCTACACATCTCTATGATTCACAAGCCAACATTCAAATTCTTAGAGCATATCAAGTCTCGTGGCTGATTGTAATATTTTCTTTTGATTTTTAAAGGAATTTCTTTTCTCATATAACTAGGGATGGGCATTGGGCTGGGCCGGCCCGACCCAGCCCGAAGCCCGGCCCAAAAAGCCCGGCCCAATCCTAGCCCGAATGGATATTGGGCCGGGCCTGGGCCTAAAATATCGGCCCAAAAAAATATTGGGCCGGGCTCGGGCTTTGCTTGGCCCAACCCGACCCGGCCCGAGGCCCGACCCGATGCATAGCCCGCCACATGGCCCGATATTAGGCCCGAAACCCGGCCCAAGAAAGAGCTCGGGCCTTAGGGAGGAGAACATTCCACTATGCATAAGTGATAACTCCCAAGTCCGAACCCCACGATACCCCCAAGTCCGAACCCCACGATACCCCCAAGTTCGAACCCCACGATACCCCTAACCCTCGCGTCTCGCCGCCCTATCAAGGTAGCGATAATAGAGAAGTAGGTCAGTTCGTCCTCCTCTCAGTGGCGGCGCGCTACTAGGGTTTTCTCCTCTCCTCTGCTCCCCACCATGCCGGTTGCAAATCGCAATGGTTTGTCCCCATTTTTCTCCATTTACGACAATCTACCCAGAAAGCGTCGCTATGATCGTAAGCAGTCTGGTTACGGAGGGCAAACTAAACCCGTCTTCCACAAGAAGGTTCGTCTCCATCATAAAAACCCATCTGTACATCTGTTGTTTTTTGTTACTTTTTTATGGTATTGGGTTAAATGTTTTAAATGACACTGTGTTCTCTGATGCGACTCAAGATTTCTTGAGGGCATATTTTTTTTAATGTTTGAACTGATTTGTATCTTTCTTGAGAAATCTATCCAGGTTGTATGCGGTGATAAAAAGTGTTTTGATTTGATGATGATTATCCTCGTCATATTGTTGTTGATTCGACGTATCGTTTAGATAGAGTAAAAAGGGGTCCCATGTAGTTTAGTATTTTGCTAAATTGGATCCACGTTAACTTGGACCAATCTTTTTTTAAAAAAAGACCTTAAACTCTGCTTTTGGTTTCAAGTATGATTGTAATTTAGGCTGATTTATTTATGCGTCCGGCATTTTTGGCTAATTGTATTATATGGCAGTAATGTGTCACATAGAAAAAAACAATCGAATGTTCTCTAAACTTTTTCTTTCTAGTTACTGTATAACAGGTGTCCTTGACAAAAAAGTTTCTAAGCAGGGAAAATGGAGTACTTGTTTAGTTATGCTGGTCATTTACCTCTGTAATCTTTAAGTTGTGGTTATGAATTGTTGTGCAGTTTTAAGTCAGTTGAAGTAAAATTTTTAAAGATCTTATTTGTATGATTTGGCCTTGTATGGAGTGCTTGAACCCTGATGTAGTTGAATACTTGTTATAGAGACCTTGAGGTCGACTTGGTTTTATATTTAATCCTCAAGTAATAGATGGGTCGGCCCGGCCCAAGCCCGACCCAATGAAATTGGGCTGGGCTTGGGCTTGGGCCGACCATCAAAAAAATTTGTGGGCCCGGGCCCGGCCCAAGGCCCGATTTTTTCTAATGGGCTTGGGCCTGGGCCCTTCAGGGCCCGGCCCAGCCCGGCCCATGCCCATCCCTACATATAACAGTAGATGCTCCTTTCCAGATCTCAAGCTTCTCATTTACTGCATCTCTAGTCTCATCAATCAACACAATATCATCAGTGAACAAAATACACCAAGGTATTTCATATTGGATGTGACTAGTCAACTCGTTTATAATTAAGGTAAAAAGTAATAGTCTCAAAGCTGGACCTTGATGCAGACTGATGCTAATGTCAGTTTTCTAAGATCGGATCCTTACACTAGATGAAGCCTTATCATACAAATTATTTATAAAGTTAATGTATAAGACATGTACTTGTCTCTTCTAAAAAACTCTCCACAAGTTCTCTTATGGGATTGGATCACAAGCCTTCTTTAAATCAATAAAATTCATATGTAGGTTCTTCTTTTTAGCTTTGTAAATCTCCATTATTCTCCTCAGCACGTGGATAGCTTCAATAGTTGAGCAACTTCACATGAATCTGAGTTGATTTTCTGTTACTTTATAAACTTGTCTCAACCTTCTTTCAATCACACGTTCTCAAATTCTCATAGTTTGATTTATTAATTTTGATGCAAATTAGAATTTCGCATGGCAATGATAAAATAAAATTTATGGTGGAATTTTAGGTGGAAGAAAATGGAGGGGTGGAGGGGAGAAACTCATCGGAAACAAGGGGCTTGGAGGAGAGAAACATGAAGACCACGCGGGGAAGGAGAGAGACGAGAGAGGGAGAGATAAAATCTCAAATTAATTATTAACTGAACTGCCTAACACAATAGCCTGTCATCCCTTTATATAGGAGGGATGAGGTTACAAAATTAGAAACTCGGATTCAAATTGAAACTAATTATCCTAATTTGACTCTAACGGACTAACTGACTAATTTGAAATTCAAATCTTTAACTAATTAATTGAGATCACAGGCGATCTCGTTTATTTAATTTAAAAATACGACAACTCAAATAAACGTAAATAAAATTAACAGATAAAAATTAGATAAATACAACCCTATATTTCCATTTCACGCTGCATCAACTCTCCTCTGCTTGAAAAATTCGTCTCCCGACGAATTGCTGGATCTGCGGGCTTGGAGGTTGATAAATTCGAATCCGCGTTCTTGGTCATCCCATGGAAGAACTGATGTGGGGCGAATTGCAGGTTGCATGCGTGACGTGATTGTTGGGGATGTTGGCGTCGTGACGGAAGAGCAGGTGCGGCGCACATGCGGGCTCCCATCCGGGTTTTATCCCTTTGACGTGGTGCTCGAAGAACTGATGGAGCATCTTCATGACGATCAACTCGGCCTTTGGAGAATGCATAGCAAAGCAATAGCACAAGGAGAGTAGAGGAGGAGATGTGTCCAATGAATTAAGCCATGGGGCCTTTAAATAGGTGAAACCCATGATCCTAGTCCTATTGGGATAAGGAGGCTTTCCAAGTTTCTCATTTTCAGCCCCTTCTTTTAAAATATTTCTTCTCCAGGGGATTGAAGTGCAAATTTTGTACCCCTTCACTTAAATTAAATCCATAGCATAACCTATCCTTCAATTGGTCCTTTTGATAAATAATTTTGGGAGGAGGATTCTTTTTGCAATTTTCCCAAATCATATTCCCTTATTCCAAGGGATTTGGTTGAGGGAACCGCTAGGTATTCTATCAAAGGGCGGCGGCGACGCACAGGTAGAGGACCTTGACGGTGGGGCGCTGCTGTGGCAAGACGGTGGCTGCTTGCGATCGACGCGCGAGTGGCTGGCCGGGTTGACCATGTTGGGGATTGCGTGGTTGACATGCAGCGAATCTGGGCTGGGAGAAGATGGTGACGACGAAGGCGTGGGGTGGTGTTGGTAGGGGGCCAAGGGAGGTGTTGGGCGGCACGATGGAGTTGGGACACGGAGGGAAGGTGATGCGGGAGGGAAGTCGGTGGCGGAGGTGAGGATTCGGGCGGGGAGAAAAATGGAAAGAGGTGATGTGGGAAGGGTAGATGGGTTTGGGCTGGATTCGGGTAGAAAGAGAAGGGGCTAGGGCTACGGGGAGAGAGGGGAGGGGAGGTCTGGTGGTGCAGGTGCAACGGTGAAAGGGGGCGGTAGCGAGGGAGTATGGGGGGTGGGGGAAGTTAGCGTTGATGGTGGGGTTGTGACTGAGGTCACAAGCGCATGGGTTGGGGCTTCTTCTGGAAGTGCAGGGGTTGATTCTGGGGCTGGAAGGGGTGCTGCGGCGACCGGGGATGGGGCCAAAGGTGCAAGGGTGGTGGAGGAGTCCGCGAGAGGGGTTGCGGGAGGTTCGTAGGTCGATTCCGGTGGTGTTTTCAAGTCTGAAATTACTTGGACAGCAATCGGATCGACTTTTTTTCTTCCGAAATGGCCTGGACAGCGAGCAGGTCGGCGTTGACAGCGATATTTTCGTGATTTTCTTCATCGTGGGTCTGGACAACGGCTTCCATGATCGAAGATTTTAATTCGGCGGCATATAGGGTCTTGAAGTCAACCATCGAACCTCAAAACTTTGACTGGAAATCAAGCCATGTGGACTGGAAATCACGCAGTGCGTCATCTCCTTGTTGTAAGCGTCGTTGGATTGTCGTGTTCGTTCCGATGAACGATGGTGTTTCGTCGCATGTCGACGCGAATGTCTGGACGGGTCGTCAGATCGTGAGGACAATCTGTAGGTCATGCTCTGATACCAATTGATGCAAATTAGAATTTCACACGGCAATGAAAAAAATAAATTTATGGTGGAATTTTAGGTGGAAGAAAATGGAGGGGTTGAGGGGAGAAATTCGTCGGAAACGAGGGGCTTGGAGGAGAGAAACGTGAAGGACCATGTGGGGAAAAGACGAGAGAGGGAGAGATAAAATCTCAAATTAATTATCAACTGACACAAATTTTGTACGTCTATTGTTCAAACATATTTGAGCGTCTCCTTTATTCTTGTAAAGAGGCATCATGATGCTTTTCCTCCATTTTCAGGCATTTTCTTCCTTCGTCAAATAACATTAAGTAAATTTGCGAGCTAAGTCAAACCACATTCACTGAGAACTCCCAATACTTCTATAGGAGTGTCATTATGTCCTAAACCTTTTCCCGATTTCATAATTCCGAAACCTCCCCTACTTCTATTAAATGGTAGTAGAAAAGTAAAAAAATCTGTTCTCAAATTTTGGTGTCCCTGTCTGTCCTGTTCTTTTCCCCGCTTTGTGCCCCAGCTTCTTGATGAGTACCGAAGCTTCCCTCCCAGGCCCCAAAATGAGCTCTCTCGCGGTGCGCGAAAAAAAGGAAAAGAAAAGAATTAATTGAAACTTCACCACCACATCCCCATCCAGTGCTGCGACACCTAGGGCAAGTTCCTATTCTCAATGAGCTCCTCCCTATGGGTCCGCATCCTGTGTGGATTGTGTTCGATTCAAGTTGGACTCCTTTGGTTTGCACCAGCCGCAATCTTCACGTAAGAAACCATACCGATACTCAGGCCTCGAAAGAATAAACCTCACTTGTATACTGCGTCACTTTGTTATGGTCTGCTTGACGACAGAGATTCTAGACATCATATGGTATTTATTTGTTTCTTTCACTCTTTTTTTAGATTGCTACGCACGACTCACTTTTGAATGGTTTATGATAATCCTGAAATTAGTTATAAGGATATCTGAAGTGATTGCATTTTTCCATTCCTTGAACAAAATACATCAGCCAATATCAACTGCAATACTGCGACAATACTATGGACTATGGAGTATCATCCAAGATCTATTAGTACAGGGTAGAGCCACATCCACCTGTAGGATGGGCAAATCAACGCTGCTATGATCGGGTTTTTAGAGCTCACCGTGGAGGGGCACAAGGGAGGTCAACAGAGGTGTTGGAGCTGTGGAGGGTGAGAGAGCTTTTAGAGAGACATGTTGGAGGCGGGTGGGGACTCGGGATGACAGGATGTCGGGGAGCTTGTTGAAAAACTTTGATGCGGAAGGAGAAAATATCAGAAGACAATGGAAAAGAGGATGGATACTGAGCAGAAACTGTGTGAATGCATTTTTTGCAAACTTCCATTATTTTTTTGTCTTTATGGTCAAATTAACTATCTGATTAACGGCAAGTGATGGTAAATTACAAAGATTACTGGAAAAGAGGAAGACGATGGAAAAGACCACGATACATGATAAATTAACATGTATCATGAAGTGATGTAATTACGAAGATTACATGTGTCATTCATTTAATTTTTAAAGATTACAAAAATATGCCTCTAGAAGTCCCTTATCGGAATTGTTGGAATACAAGAGGAGAAAGTTGGAAATCAATAAAGATTCTTATGACGTTGTAATATGAAGATTCTTATTTTGGTATGATTTTAGTTTGCCTTAATTTGTTTGTCTTGGGTCGTATCTTTGCAATGAATGGATTGACGTAGCTCTAATGGGAGGTATCATGGTGTTTCCTATTTTTTGGACAACACTGTTTTGGTGGATGGGACAACAGACAGAGTTGACCTGAAGCATGAGCAATGAAGGGAGGTCTTGGAATGCTTGGGCTGGCTTTCATCTTAGAGAAAGAAGATGAAAATTTGGAAAATAAGGTAAGCGGTAGAGGAGACAGATGGTTCGAAGGTAGGAATATAGAGACATGTACCACGATATTGGTATATTCCATTTAGGGGAAATATTAAGTGGTTTGGATCGATTGGGTTGGGTGAAAATCACATTACCCATGTGAAAAATCAAGCTAATTGAAGGCTAAACAAAGTCAAGGGCCAAGTAGTTATGGGACTATTGATGCAGGACAAAGGATGCCACAGTAGGAATGAGTCTAAATTGATAAGGCTGATTTTTTTTTGGGATATTCAATTGAAGATATGGTTGTTGAATTGAGATTAGGGCATTGGGAAGGTTGATTTCGGCAACTAAAGTAGATCAGATTGGTGCATGGTTGTGGAAAAATGAGGTAATATCTGATGTTACGGACCGATACTTAAATTATTACTAGGATAGGTAAGCTATAATGATACTAACCATGTTGTGCTCACCAGATAAAAAGTACGGGAGTCGGAACATGTATAATATCAATTAAAATAATGCACTGGGAGACAAGGTCTGGTTATCGGACTAAGCATTAATGGAGGATTGAAGTTGAAACATACATATTTATTACGGTTTATAATTATAAACATTATTAAATATATATTAGTTTGAGTGGGTTTAAACCTTGTGTCACCCGTCGTAGTAGTTTGGGTTGTTTGAGTAGAAGACCTTAGACCCAAAAACCAATCCAATGCAAATTGAATGAATATGGTTTAGGTCCAACCTGACCTGAAATCCAAATAACCCAGATCATTTGTACAGTTGAAATAAATTAACGCAGAAGTGAATCGATAAGCAGAGACAAAAACCAAACAATATCATCTTGATTTTACGTTGAATTCTACTCCCTAACAAGGTTCAGGAAAGCGTTATACGTATGCGTTTAGACAAGTCACTGAATAGCGCTTAAGCTGTATGCGGGGCTATATGCGATTCTACACGGTTTCCTAATTTTTTAGAATCTTTCAATGACTACATGCTTGATGAGCGCGGAAATTCACCTCTTTAATAATCGGTAATTGTAGTATAGGAGGCGGATTTCGGTCGATCGAAATACCACAATCTTTGAATGTTGTGGAGTATTTTTACTTGACAAGTGTACCAAGGTCGAACACAGAGAACGATGATTCTTAGTTGCGTGGTCTTAAGTCAAATTAAATAATTAAATTTATGCTCGATTAATCTCTGTGTTGAGAAAATATACAATGCAATGATGAAAATGCTATGCAAGAAAAATAAACAGAATTTATGCTCAGGATATGTGATTTTAGATTTCTGCTCCAAAATATGTTAATCAATATTCTCGAAGTTTATCACAGATTAAAAAGATATAGTTCAAGAGACATATTAAAAATTAATCCCAATTTGCAAGCACAAGAGGATTTTCCTACATCTAATCAATGGGAATATCGAAGCATAGATTCTATCCTCAAAAGAATGTGATTAAAATACTCAAACATTACAATCAATAATCACTAAGGGGATTAATTAATGTAAAGTCCTTATCAGTGTTCCTGCAAAAGAAATCATCAATTTTTCCAAGGAAAGTGCGGGACAGATATGCCAAAATTAGCCTACAAGTGTCGACAGAAGCCCTCAAATAATAATTGACGATAAACATTCTCAGATCTGTCCACAAATTATGCTAAGTTGTAGAGCATAAAAATAGCTTCAAAATGACATATTATACGCTAAAATCGGAGTCCGTATGAGAAAGATATGATAAAATGAAGTTTTAGGGACCAAAATATAAATAAGCTAAAGTTTTTCTTTCAAAATAGTCCCTGGAGGGGGGCGGACCCTTTTTATAATTTACCCCTGGCGTGGGTATATTTCCAATTTCTGAATCAATGGAGGGCCTCGGTGCAATTTTCCCAGGCGCACATGCGTCGCACGCGCGCCAGGACGCTTGGGGGAGGCGGCTGAGGCTCGGGCGACCTAGCCTGTGGTTCGGGCGGCCGAGCTTATGGTTCGGGCTCGGGCCTGAGGCTCGGAGCCCCAAACCAGAGGTTCGATGACGGAGCGGAGGCTCGGTCCGAGGCCAAGGCTCGGACGGACTGAGCCTTCAAGCGGCTGGGATTGCGCGGCTCGAGGGTGCCGAGCCTGGTGGTGTGGAGGGTGCTGACGTGGTGACTTAATGACCGTCAGATCAAGGGACTCGTCCCTAGATCCGACGGTGGCTGTGGAGTACGACTCAACCGAGGGCGAGCGGCTAGCGGTCGATGTGCTCCAAGGATGAAGGCGTGACCGGCCACGGTGGGCCGTGACCGGTCTTTGAAGGGAAGGGGACTGCCGTGGATGCCGCGCGTAGCTGGGGCAGAGGCGGTATGCGTCCACGACAGTGGTGCGCGAAGGCGGAGGTCGGGCGGATTGGCGGTCGTCGGCCCGCTGTTGAGTGGAGGAAGTCACCAAATGGAGTAGGCGCTCCGCCTCCTGGTCATAGCTGCGAGTGCTTCGGTGGAGGGCACGAGCTCTGCTGCTGAAGGCGGCTACACGGTCGAAGAGTCGGCCGCGGATCACACCAAGGTTTCTACTCGTCGTCACCGCGAGTCGTGCTCCCTCGCTGTTGTCACCTGCAAGGAGAATAACGGGCTGGAGAAGTGGTAGATGGTGGATGATCGTGGAAGGCCGGTGGCGGGGAGCTTTATAGGAGGAGGATGATGGCGGTTACGTGCGAGGGAAGTGAATGGGGGTGGCACGCATGGCAGAGGAGTTTAATGGTGGGAGAGGGGAACGGCCGCGGAGAAGGGGAGTGGGTAACGTCTCGATGGGGAAAAAGATGAGGTCACGTGCTGGGCACGTGACCCGGGGGAAGGAGAGAGAATGGGTGAGGTGGGGGTGCCATGTGGCATGCCCATGAGCTGCCACGTGGCACCTAAAAAATTTCAAAATTAAAAGATGAAGAAAATTAGAAAAGAAATAAAAGGTGACCTCGGATCGAAAATTTCCTTCACGAAAGTTGTTCATCTCGACGAGATCTACAACTTTCACGAAGGACCTGAGAGCAAAAGAGGTCATCTGTGCGAAGTGGAATTTTTGGTGGTTTTCCATGTGTATAGAAAACCGGATTTTGGGGGCTTTGTAATTTTTTTGGTGGTTTTAGAGAGGATAAAAATCTATAAAAAAAAATACGACAAAATACAAGAAAAATAATTACACACTAATCTAATTTTTTTGGATTTTTAATAAATAAGAAATTAAGAACATAAAATAGAAGTCAGAAACACACAACTTTTGTGCAGACCGACAACAGACACTTAGACTCAGTTAGTTTCTCTGATTTCAGTTTTAATCTGGATTTGGATTTTTGTGTCGCTTAATAAAACTTTCATCAAAGAACACAAATGAAGAAGAAATAAAATTAAAAGGATTAATTATGTAAATAAAAACTGAGGTCAAAAATAGCAAAAAGTCAAAATGCGCAAAAGAGGTCCAAAGCCCAACTTTCATATATGAGCTCCGAATTTTACGAAATTGGTCTTGTTTTGAAGGTATTTGAAAACGGAGTACTTTAAAAGTGAGTAGACCAAAATCGGACATTGTATGTGGGAGATATGCTCATTTTATTCTGTCAGATGTGAAATTAGACTTTGAGATTATTTGACACTTATTTGGGTTAATAATTTTTTGTATTTTTTATTTAATGAAGTTAGTAATATCTACACAATGGAGGTGGTTTTGGGTCAATCGGAGTTAGGATGAATTATTTACAAATGTGAGAAGTTAGCGGCTTTTTGGACTAATTTACACTTGGGATTTTTAATGCAATTATGCATGATGAAATGCAGATATTTTGTACACATGTATGAATGCTAATGATGCTTTGTTATTGATTAAATACACGTGAATGTTGGGGAACATAGCCTAAATGACCAATTTTAGCATGATGAATACGGGATTCATCAATACTGTGTGAGGTTTCTTGTATAGTCCCCCAGACAAATTGTAGTTCGACTACTCATCCATATAGGACTAAACATAAGTGGGGTAATTGGATCTTGGAGAGATGCAATTACCAATCTATTGCATACTCCAACACACCCCCTCAATCTGGAGCTATGAAACCTGCATCTTGCAACAAGAGAGAATATATAAGACATCTTTATACGATACATCTGACAGAGATAGAGACACCTTGCTCGGACGAGGATAGAGACATCCCGTTTGAAGAACCATTGTTGGTAGAAGATCTCGCTCGATGACGGGTTTGTCACTCTAAGGTCACTGGGAAGTATCTCTGTTGTGCATGTAATAGTTGTTGCAATACCAGATTACCAGATCGTGCTTGGAGAAGACTCACTCACTGTAAAAGAAGAATGTCCAACGCGGAGTAGTAGTCAGGAATAAACACACGCTGATGAAGTAGTCGATAGTTGGTGAAGATGGCAGAAAGCAGTAATAGTCTAGAGCGTCGTTCTGTCAGTCGTGGACGGGTACACGTTCTGTAGATACGTCTCAAGAAGAAACATGCCCTCTTTTACCGCTTCCTATACTTGATAGAATAAGAGCATGGATCATCAACTTGGGAGAAACTAAAGCATGCATTTTTCCCCCTTTTTTGCACAAATCATTCTCTCTTTTTAATTTGTAGCCACCTTTTTTGTACGATTTCTTTTTGTACAAGGACCTTTTTTCAAAGCCTTATTTTTTATATAAAAAACTCACTATTTTTTTTAAATCGTGCCCTCTTTTTTTAAAAAAAATTGGACTCACGGTCCGCTCGGGACTTTGATAGCAGCAACCCAATTAAGCTTGTTTTAATTTTCCAAATCCGAAGCAGTATGCCCCCCTCTTCTTTTGCTTCCCTTATTTTGCTTAATACAAGTGTTGTTGGGCCAAATAAAAATATGAAAGGTTATAGAGGTAGAAAAAAAATAGGGAAGCCTCACTGTTTAGGATTCTTCGAATGAACCCATCTCATGATACGCCGCCACCTGGGAAGCCAATATGGAGAGAAGTTCGACACCGTCGTTGCTACATGAGTCAGGAGGGGCGATGCAGTTCGGAGAGGGGTGCCTCCTGAGAGCTATAAAACTTGGAGATGGAGATGGAGACGATGCGACTCGGATTGGGTTCCGCCTGAAGGTTGTAGTGCAAGTAAGGTGGAGTTTTGAGATTTTGCCACCACCGATGGGAGGAGCTGGGAGAGGAGTGAGTATTGCCACCGTTGGGAGGAGTTAGTCCTAGAGTAGAGACATGTGACAACGCGGAGGAGGCATACGTTAGATGGTGGATCCCCACTCCCTCCCTTTTTTGTTTGCGTTGCAACCAGAGTTAGGGTTTGAGGATGAAAGGTTGTCGCCTTTGATGGAGGTGCGCTAGTATAACCCAAGCGGTGCTCCTGGAGTTGCGGCACTCCAACGCCTTCGCGCGATGCTCGAAGGTGGCTTAGGGTTCAAGAACGGTGGGCGAAGCCTCTGTTTTCTCGAGATGAGGGACCCCTTGCCAGATGATGCTTATTCTTGGGAGGAAGATCACAATGTAGGTTTCTCCAACGGGAGAACTGATCATTGCATGGAGTCAGATCATCACAACCGCTATCTTTGACGGATCGTGAACGTGAACAATTATTTATTAACTTCAAGAACAACAACAAAGATGACCTGCTCTGAGAATTGAATCTCGAGCAAATCACGAACATATAAAATAAATCCTTAAGAATCGAACTTGCTCTGATATCATGTTGAAATAAATAAACGCAAAAGTGAATCGATGACCAGAGACAAAAATCCAACATAAACATCTTGATTTTACGAGGAACCCCACTCCCTATGGAGTGGGATGAAACCACGGAAGAAGGCCTTAAGGGCTCGGATGTTCTATTAGAATTTCTCAATGAGTGCAAAGGATGTGGCTTCTTATATAGCCCCCCTCTCCCAGACAAACGAGAGTCCGAGTCCGACTACTCATCCATGTGGGACTAAACATGAGCGGGGTAATTGGATCTGGAGAGATCCAATTACCCATCTATTGCATACTCCGACATGGTCTATTTCAATAATACCCATTCCTACTTGCATTGTTGCTCAGCAGGTCTGGGCTGCTAACTCTACTAAATTGGGAACATATTTGTATTGAGGTAATGCCATAATGACATGAATCGAAACCAATTCAGTAGAAGAAAAAAGTGGAGGAACTCATTTAAGATTGTTGGAGCAATGTTGGGGGAGGCTAGTCGATACATTTCTAAAAAGTGAGAATTTTGTTATTTAACTTTATAAGATGTGTGGAGAAAGACATTTTCTGAAAGGACACTTTTAGAATTGATCTTGTTTACATAGTTCTAACTTCTAAGCGTGTATATGTTCAAATGTAGAAAGGCTTGGAGGTGATGAATTTAGAGAGACCGAACCCAATTAACATTGGGAAAGCTTGGTTTGGTTTTTGTTAGGTTTGGTTTTTTCCCGTTTTATTGTGTATTATAGATATTCCGATGAGCAATTTCTTACCAGTACATGTTCAAAACCGCGAGTAATCGAATGTTTTTGTTCTAACATAAGGTTTAGGATTTTTTATCAGTTGTGCCCCTTCGAGATATTGCAATATCAGTTATTGTGACGCCCCTAGGATCCAGGTACTCGACAAACCAATCCACGCACATATATTCCACATTCGAATATTTGACATTCACCAAAGCAGGAGAAAATAGAAACATGCAAAGGAAATATTTTTTTTTACTTCCCATTGCATTCAACCTGTTCACAAGCACATGTATTTCCATGCACCAATTCCATTACATTCTATTATCCATTTCCATGTCCACAAAAAAATACATGTAAGCATAAATATAGTTGTCCACAATTATATATTACATGCCATGTCTCTCAGAAAGAAACTACAAGTAAAGAAGATAGTAAAAACTACTACCAACTATGATACAAGAAATGTAGGGAAGCTGCACTAAAAGTGATGTCTCCAAACTGCTCACTGCTAAGGACCTGCGGATCCACACATAGGTACGTTATGAGCAAAGTTGCCCAATATGAATTAGATAAAACTATACAATAACAAGCAGGATATAATTTAAATGTGTGCAAAAGAGAAAGAAACTAGGTAACCCGATCTCACAAGAATCACATTTTTTATTTTGGTTATTAGATATGGATATGAGTAACCAAGCTTCGTGGATAGTCTGTGCTCTTGGTCTGGGTGAGACCTCACACTATGACTCTAAGGTAAAAAGAATACCTTAGGGTTGGGGTGCCTCCGTAGGCATGCGGTGGGGTACAATGCATCCTAACTAAGTTCCCAACACGTCCACTTAGCCTCACTTCACAATTGTAGTTCCGATTCAAACATTAGATTCCAACCCGCGAGTCATCGCGACAATCCAATCCTCCTTATGCACAGGAGATTGATATCCCATTCCCAACTTCATTAACCCAATTTCCCGAAACTAGAGATGTCAATATGGGTCTACCCATTGGGTACCCGACCCGAACCCGCCCCATTTAAGGACCCAAAACCCGCCCCATTTACTTTTGGACGGGTTTGGTTTTTGAATTGACTACCCAGGTGGGTTTGGGTATGGGTTTGGGATTGCCTTGTGGGTACCCGAATCCGAACCCGCTCCAAACCCGAATAAAAAATATATATAAAGATAGATATGTGTGTTGCATTTTAATCAAACTAGCCCCAAATCCATTTCATATCTAATATGTATCGATCTACATATATAAATATCCAGCTCAAATTTCTCCTTTCCATCCATTTATTCATATTCAACTAACTTTTTGTATCTTTAATAAATAAAAACTATCAACACAAAAGAGTTAAACACTTAACATATATAAACTTTTAATATTCTCTATATATTGCACATTTTTATGAATTGCCATATTACACAATCGCACTCTATTTTGTTTCTATCTGTGAAAATATTGTATACATACAAACAACTTAAGATTTACAATGTCGAAGATATGGGTACTCATTGGGTACACGGGTATCCGACGGGTATATGGGTACCCGCTAGAAATTACCCATTTAATAAACGAGCGGGTATGGGTAGTGATATTATAACTGGGTATGGGTTTGGGAATAGTAATATCCGCCCCAAACCCGACCCGCTGACATCCCTACCCGAAACTCCCCTCTTAGCGCTCCCACTCGGAATACCGACCAATGTGGCCTACATTGGCCCGTACACGAGTGTTAACTCTAAGTGACAAGCGAAATACTAGCCGATCAACCATGACTACTTGGCCCGCGCTCGAGCACCGGGCTAAAGCACGCAAGTGCCGAGGCCAACACCGTCAGATCAGTACCTCGGTGTGCCAAGCAACATGTCCTCCAACCATCGCAGCTACAATAGCAGTTGGGATCGCGGTCAACTAGGCTTCTACCCGGAACCCCAAGGGTGCATGTCCCTCCCTTGGCAGCAGTTAACTCCATCTACCCACATGCCACTTAAGATCAATTCACCGCTGCATGGAAAAGAACCCAGAGGGAATGCGTCGGCTGATCACAGATGTAAAAATACAAATATGGATATCCCCTTCGATCGGTCGGATGATGCTATGATACTCTCTACTCACCCAGTCTCATGACATCTAGGTTAATGAAAATATAAAGGATGTGTAGATTTAGAATAAGTCCAAAAGTATTATGAAAAGTTGTACATGAACATCGACAACCAAGTCTTTCTCACTTTGAGCGGGGTCAAGCACTAATACTGAACTCCTTTCACTGGCATCCTAGAGCACTGCTGATGTTAATTTTAACGTCATTGAAGGTAAAACCAATATCTCAATAAACTATTGACTCCACATCACAAAGAAAGAAACAAAACTGCTATTCCTGGCTTGAGGGCTTTGAACAGATTATGGAATTAACCCTTCCCATTGTGGAAGGGGCTTCATTCTGATGAGAACTTCTATTCTGAAAGAATTCTCCTAGAATTATTTACCCATCCTAAGAGATGCAAGTTAAAACCTGTCAACCACAAAGATCGTGGCACTAGAGTTCTGCACTTCAAATTGTAGCCTTCAAATTTAAAGTGTATATAATTTATTTCTATGATTAATTAGTGACATCAAATGAAAGATCATACTAATCATTTCCTTTCAAAATACTTGCAGCATCCCAAAATTCTGACCATCCAAAAAAATACAACACTTTCATCTCCAGCACCCTAGACCCCATTTTTGTTTTAAAACATGGCCTCAATCACTAGGTTCCAGGGAGAGCAAGCAGATGTTGCTCCAGCAACAGGAGTAGTATCTCCATCCACTAAGCAATAAAAAGAAACCTACATTTATTTGTAATTAGACCATCTGTATCTGGGCCCAATATTGTATTCACATCCAGTAATGTTTGGTTACGAGAAATACTATTTAGACGTGTTAAGCACTCCTACAGTACATTCAGATTCCATTCACTCTCTCAATCACAAGACAGGGATTTCTTGATGTAGAAAATCGTACTATACCATATAAACTAAGAAATTGCAATGGTAGATGATTATGCAACCACGCAAATACAATGGGAAAACGGTCATGCATTAATAGTCATGAGAGAGTAATGATGGTGGTTCCACTTGATCACGAGTTATGATACAGGAGATTCCAGAACCGTTGTTAAAAGTCATGGAATTGCAATTCCATATTTCCATATCGAAGGACCACACATATAGTGTGATCAATAGAGGAATGCTGCACGTATGGGTTCCAAAAAAAAAGATAATGAACACAGTATGTCGTGGATATATGATTAACAAATTATAAGTTCATATGGTATGCATCTCCCCAATAGCAAGAGATGTGCGACTAACATATAGGGATTCAAGTGCAAACCACCTAGGGATCAATGCATGTAGAATCGCAGCAAGAGGGAGGGAATCGTATCAGGGGGAGGAGAAATCGTGTGGAGCTCGCAGCAAGAGGAAGGAGGATCGTACCTTCTCTACGCAAGCACGGGTTCGGGTCGTCGATTCAAGGCACTCCGGCGAGCTCCGGTGAGGAGAAAGAGGAGGGAGGGTTGATCGACTGGGAAGGGGGATTTGGGGGCGTTTTTTGACGAGGAAGTCGATTTTAAGGTTTTTTGTGTGAAGGGTTATCTCGAGTCGGATCTTGGTTCGGGTCTGGAATGGACCCGGACCCTTACTCACTAAATTGACCATAACTTGAGCTCCCGAAGTCGGATTTTAGCGTTCTTGGACTCGTTTGAAAGCTATCGACGAGCCCTATGCAATGGACTCCTTATTCGAATTTTTTGATAATGGACAAGTACAGATTTTGCAATTAAGTCCAGACTCAGTCAAGATTTGCATTTTAGTCCATGTTCAGTATTCGGGGTTTTCACAGTTATGCTCCTATCTTTTTTGAAATATTAGTTGTGCCCTCAACTTCTTGCCGTTCTATCAGTTGTGCCCCTTCGTTAGTTTAACCGTCAATGAGTTGACTTAACCATGGTTTTTTCAAACCATGGTGCAATTAAAAGGGGTATAATTGTCCAGACATATTTTTCATCTTCTTCTTCCTCCATTTGTTCTTCCTTTCTCTTCATAATTTCTCTGTCTTAGTTACACCTTCATGCATCCATCGAATCTTTAAAATTTTTGCATTTTCATGGATTTATTAATCATCACGGATCAAACGGTGAATTTTATTGAATTTTTCGGTGAATTTTCATGAATCAATTAGTCAAAAATTTATCTCAACTTAACAAATACTGAAAGTCCTCCAGGTTCTCGACAACGATGAGACTGACCACCTCCTCCTTCACCCCCTTCATCCTCTCCAGGTTCTTTACAACTGAAATAGAGAGGACCTGGGGGCGACAGGGCTAGGGGGCGACCTGAGGGCATGGGGGAGGCAGGGCATGGGGCGACCTGGGGGGTGCAGGGGCGGCGAGGCTAGGGGACGACCGGGGGTGCAGGGGCGGCGAGGCTAGGGGGGGGGGGCTGGGGGTGACCTGGGGGGGGGGGGGAGATGGTAGGGAGGTGACCTGGGGGCGTTGGGTTAGGGGGCAACCTGGAGGCGCAAGGGTAGCAGGGTTAGGGGCGACCTGGGGGCGCGGGGGAGGCAGGCTAGGGGTGGCGGGGACTAGGGTAGCGACGTGTGTGTGTGTGGGGGGGGGGGGAGATAGGGGCAGGTGGTTGACTTGAGGGCACGGGGGCGGGGGGAGATTGCGGGGGCTGGGATCTAGGACGTTAATGAGGGCAGATCTTGGTCAGGCTGGGGGAGCTGCAAGAGAGCAGGCGGAGGAGGGAGGAGCTGTGGAGGAGGAAGAGAAGGGAGGAAGAGGAAGAAGATGGGAGAGGAGGAAGAGAAGGGAGGTGGAAAACGATGCATTAGGCTTTTCAATCCTTTTTTAAAGATAATTCCATTTGTGTCCTTCAAGTTAATGTCTGTTTGTGTTGGTTATGGATGGTCACTAACCCGAGGGGTACAAGTGATAGATTGGAAAGAAGTCAGGGACACATCTGATATTCCCATAAAGATAGGGGCATAACTGATATTGCAATATCATAGAGGGGCACAACTGATAAAAACCTTAAGGTTTATATATTAACCAGTATCTTGCATACTCCTAGTCTCCATGTACTGCATATTCACAGCTGATAGCCATCATTTGAGATCTTCAAGTCACTCAGTATTGGCTGTTGTTTTTGCAATATAAGTTTAATTCATCATGTCTTGATGTATGATATATGTAACCGATTACGTCTATCGTGTAAGGGCCTTGTTCCTGTACCTCCACTCCGCTGGGCAGATTTTTCTTCTATGTTATTAAACTACGGTTGGTCTCTGGCAAAGTCAAACAATGGTTTCCTCTTATTGTTGTCTAGTGAATAGGACTTTTGTCAGGTGTCAGTGGAGGAATATTTCTCATAACGCTATTTAAATGGTAAGAAAGATGCATGAAATCAGTAATCAAAATTGATTTTAGGACTTATTTCCTTTTTGTCATCTGGCTATTGAGGTTCACTTTTTAGTTGTTTAACTTGATATAATATGGCGTTGTGCTTTGGTCATGGAAGGACATATCGATATCGATATCGTTTCGATATTGTGTCGATATCGATATATCGGTGATATATCGTCGATATATCGCCGATATATCGCTATATCTTGGAATCTTTCTGAAGAAAATGACTGAAATCGGATATATCGATATATCGATTTCGATATCGGTCCCATGTCGATATGGATATATCGGCGATATATCGCCGATATATCGGGATACGACCTTCCATGGCTTTGGTAATCATGATTCACGAGTATGATCCATGCATTATCCCCAGCTTATTTCTGCCTCTGTGGCAATTGAGCATTAACCGAAGTCCAATGGATTCTGGATCTGCTGCTGTGCAAATCTGGTTGGTTGGGATAGAGTCCAGCTTCCTATACTTTACCTTTAACAACAAGATTTGGTAAAAAGAATGTTGATTTGGTCAGCTAAATCCTATCATGGTAAAGTTTACCTAGTCGGGTAAAATGTTGCGGTTTTTGGTTACGAAATGTATGTTTGTAACAAAATGTTAGAGTTTGGTCCATAGATTGTAAGCAACGGTGACAATATGCATATATTGGTAATAAATGTGTACAAATTTGTAACAAAACGGGAAATTGATATAGTAATTATGCTGTGTGCCATTGGATCTCATCCCGACGGCTCCAACTTGCATATAGGCTTCTGCAGATAGCTGCACAACAGATCCAAATGCAATTTAAAGCAGATGTAATGTACTCAGTTATCTACTAATAGGTATTATTTAGTTTGCATGAAGATATATGCTGGCAAATAGTATTTTTACCCCGAGTATTACTCCAGACTTGTTTCTTTCCATCTTTTTGATGTTTCTTTATGTAGTAAAACTGTAAAACGGCCATGGATGTATCAGTTGGAGAGTTTCCACTATGATTAATGCGCCCTTTCCTTCCATTTTTTTCCAGATGAGCCAAGATCGGAAGAAGGCCAATGTGAGCCTCCTTCAAGAACGAAAGAAAAAAGCAGCATCTTCCGACAAAAAAGGTTCTGCTCAGTGATTGTGCAAGATGCCAGCCCCTTTGGATCAATTCGAAATGGCGGATTGCACGCATGTCTTGCTTTCCTCCCTGCGTAGGTGCCCGTGGTAAAGGTAGCCTGGAAAATTTTGTTGAGTTATACAAATGTTTAAGATGTAGGATGATCACATAGTGAAACCAATTGTTGACGTATGATATCCTGGGTTTTTGTATGTGTGCGCCGATGTGTTAAGAGCCCATTTTCCATGTTGTGGAGATGGTTTATTTAGTTCATCGTCCGTCCACTTAAGAACAGGTATTTAATGGTCTTCCACTCCTGATTTTTAGCTAGGAAGTTTTTTTTGGAGGAAAACCCAGAAGGATATCCGCTCTTCAAGATCTCAAATCCGCACGGATATTTGATGGTATCTAAATGAATTTGATATAGTGTTCATTAATTAGAGCACATAATATAATTATTATTTGAGATTTCTTTATTTGCGACAGGTTGTACATAGGTTTTTGCATCCTTTTGAGTTTATCTTTGACAGGGAGTGTGGTGTATTAGGGATTGCGATTAGTACTTCGGATACATTTACCGGTAGCTCTTTCAGTGCCGGTGTGACGATCCTATGCTACTATGGTTGCAGACAATCCAGAGGGCCGAGGAGAATTGATATCACAGACTTTGTGTATTACCTCTGAGTCTGTTCCAATCGTAGCATCCCTTGACATTCATAGTGGTCGCGTTGTTGGTAATGCTTCTGCTTGTTTTGAATCTAGTGCTAGCATTTGATGTTGTGTTAGATTTTTTTTGTTAACTGATGTAGAAGTGATTAATATACGATGCGGTTTAAATTATCCTTTTCTGGCTGTTTCAATGTTCTTAAAATTGAAGAGAAGCCTGTTTTTGAACTTGTGTTTAGATGAACCTCAAACTTGAAAACAACATATCAAAAGAACTTCCAAACGCTTTTAAATGTGTTTTTGAAGTCAGGGTTTTTGTCAGGTATGATAAAATGAAGCTGGGTCTGAACCGGTCTGGCTAACTGCTTCGGTTCGAATAGATACAACTTTTGGTCCAACCACTCGTTCAATTGATAATTTGTAACATAATTCAATAGAAATTGTACCACAATTAAAATATGAATGTAAGGATAATGATGATAATTGAGTGTTGAATTCAGTATCTTTGGTTATCCCTCATAGTCTGATAACCAACTATTTCATCACAACTTTAAAAAAACATGTTTTATAATATGATTAGGCTATTATTATAACGTAGAGTATTTTGTAAGTATTATATATATATATTTATATTTATAATATTTGATGTTGCATATGCAAGTAAATATCTTATGTATATGGCAAGATGTATACATTGAGTGCATATTTTATATCTATTCAGATGTATTCGTGTGTGTATGATACCTGATTTGATTCATATGGTTTGATCAGCCGATTCAAGCACTTTATCCTCTGGTTAGGTTTGAGCCAGGTTTCGAGGTAGACAAACTTTCGTCCATGAATGTTGCTCAGCTTGTTGGGAAAAATGTAATTTTGATAAAGACAAGCAAACAATAAAATATTTATTTTGTATTTCGATACTATAAGATCAAGGCATTTCAAGATGGACAATGATTCACGGACATGTTTTTGTAATTTGACAAAACTGAAGAACCGATTCGAAATTATTCATACTTGAGGGACTACAAACGTTGTATTTTTGAAAGAACAAAGTAGAAAAAAACTTCTCGAAGGCTCAACTCCAAAGCTTCTAGGGTTTTGTCATATTTTTATTTCATAAGAAATAATATACAAGGGCCAAAACTACTTAAAATCAGTCCCAAGAAAAACATATTTCATGGATGTTCAAGTTATTGTTAAGTAGCAATTTATAAATTCCATAAAATCAAATCATTTTACAGAGAGACTAGTGGGAGACGGGTAACAAGCTGCGCTGCCAATCCCTTTTGGATGATAAATCCAATTCTAAATCAACAAAATCCCCTAGCAATTAACAAAAAAATCATCTACAATCGTCAACACTTTTCCTCATAATAACCACTTGACAACTACTTTTTTAGCAATTTCAATAGGCTAATCTAATAATCAACCGACTCTTCTCCAATGTTCAATCAACTTAGTTTCATTGCACTCAACTACTACAACTTTCCATTAGGTACTAGTTATTCAAGCTTAATCGATTCACTATGTAAACGAATCGACTACTGAGCATTTCACTCAGTGAAGAAGATTTGTTTCAACGATCGGTCTATTTATCGGACCACTTACATTTTTCAAGTTACTATTCAGTTAACTAAATGACTAAGTCGAGTAACATATGTATGGACTAATTTGATTTCAAGTGAGTAAATTTATGTTAGTCAACTATTCTTGAACAAACTTAACTTATTATTTTCTAAAGATCTTCCCTTCAAGAGATGCAACTTACGATTGTTTAACATGTTCATTTAAGCTACAATCATCAATTCTAATCATATATTTAGTTTTGCATTATTCCCCGACTAAATTCATTCAACATATAACTACAATGTTAAAAATCAAAGTATCGAATTGATCTCTTGCTCAAGTGCGTTCTTGCGTTCACTTTTGCTTCTTGGCCAACATCAAGTTATCTCTAATCGCCATTACTTGTAATCTAACTCTCGAAAAAATGATCCTAAAGCCTTAGTTCCTACTATCTAAACAAGGCTCTTTTTAAGATTATGTATTTGGTACGTGCCTTATGAATTCCAAGATTAAGAGTCGAGATGAAGTCTTTGGAGTTGTCTAGGAAAGGAATGTTCTAAACGATTACAACCCTCCTTGAAGTACCTAGAATAGTGGAAGCGACAATAATGGACAAGATAGGAGAGACAAAACTCTAAAATCGTGATTCTGAGTTGTGTTCATTGTGGTTTGAATTTCTGTGCTCAAAGTTTTGTCTTACAATTGACAATCCAATTTTAATTGCACAAACTAGCCCCATTCTTTTTTTGTATCTACTCATATTTGGTATTAGAGCATAAGTCAAGTATCATTTGGTGTAACAACTTGCTTGAGATCAATGACACAAAGGAATGTCACAATCACCGGTGCCACAGATTACTCGATAACAAAGTTATTTCTATTTTATGATAATAATTATTCATTTTGAAATAGTAAGATAAAAATTCTCTTTCAACTAATAGACTTCATGACTTGGATATGTATATCCAAACTCTTATGCATGTCAAAGTTGACAAAGGACAAGTCGGATTCGTTTCTCTTAATGAAAGAGATTGAGAAAAATATACTGACACTGGTTGATGTCTCGTGTGTACTTCACTTTATGAGTACAATCGAGTGACCCACTTCAAGATGATATGCACGATTTAGAAGGCTCTTTATGTCACCTATGAAAGAACTAAAAAGGAAAGAGGAGAACATGAGAAATCTGAAACATAAGAGGATAAAAGCATCGAATACATAGGCACAAGTTTTATTATTATGGTGAACAAACTCATAGTCCTAAAAAAAACTTCATCAAGGTAATCTATAAAGGAATATTATTGATCCGCGTTCTATGGAGTGGGGGTGGAAACAATTTGCTATAGAGGAAGCTAATGATATCATATCAATAAAAATTAAGGTAAGTTAATTATGTTATAATGAAATACTTCAAGCTTTTGATGAACCATTGGCATCATATAAGAAAATCTAATGAGACAATAAGAAATCTAAAATGACATTTTGAAAAACTTACTTTGGAAAACTATGTTTTTGTGATGGTCAACTTCTTCAAAATCTAAGATAGTTGTCTCGAAAAAAAGTAGCAAATCTCAAGGAAAAATTGAAATATTAAGGAATAATTTAGTAAAGGTCATCAAAATTAGAAAACTTTAATTCGTAGATCTAAATAAAATCACCACTGATTAAGATGGAATAAGAAATACATATATACTCATGTTTATATAGTGAACATTCTAAGAGGAGAGGAAAACTAGTAAGGGAAAATCCATGAGATGGATACCTAATATGTCACACCTCGATCCCCAAAATATAGTCTCACATTGGAAACTCATAAAGTGTGAGAGTGAGTTAATAAGTGTGTTGGATTACCACTTGACGACTTAGGCTTAAGCATTTTGGGTGGTTGTCAATAGGTCCAGTTGGGCACGCACCCAACAAGTTGTTAGGGCTACTATTCCTCGATAATGGTCTGGAGATTGAAACTCGAGACATTACAAATGGTATTAAAGCCAAGTATCCTTCAGATAGTAGAAAGGACCACCCGAGGAGTGAAGCCACACCTACAAAGATATAGGGGGAAAAACCTACCCGGAGCGTGCAATCTCTACTGTTACTGGAATAAGTGATGGATCATATTACAACGAGATCGTTGCGAATATAAGTGGGGGAGCTCGTAATAACCTAACATAGTTTTGTATCGGAAACCCATGAAGTGCAGGAGTGGGTTATAAGTGTGGAGGGTTACTACTTGACAACTTGAGCTTAAGCATTCTGGGTGATTGTCAACGTTTCCAATTGGACATGAATCCAACAAGTTATTATAGTCAGTTTTCCTTGATAATGGACTGGAGACCTAATCAGGAGTCGTTACAAAAGAACTTGTTGCAAGCTTGTTTTGTAGTATTTTAGACTGTGCTTGATGGGTGCAAGCTATATCCAAGAATATAATAATAGAATTAAACCCAATTCTATATATAATTCTAATTCAAAGATCAAATTTAACATGAGCTTAATGCCAAAGGAATGGATATCATATACGCTTAGAGTTTCGACGACATAGAAAGGGATAAAAACTTGTTTGTAGAACAAGAGTACAAGGAAGGCAGAATAATCATTATTGAATGACCATACTGATGATAAAACACTAGTTAGTCCTACATAAATAATGTAAATGCACAATTTATCTACCATAGTAAGGGAATCATCATTGTTCTTGAACTTGGTATCAATTCTTTTCATAAAATCATGGTGTTCCATCAGTTCATCTCTTGATATGGCAATATTATTATGAAGGGTTTATAAAGAGAACTTGATGGTTTTAGATTGCTTGTTCATTCTTTGAGGAATTGCAATCTCCATCTCTTCGATCAACAATGAGCTTTGGAAAATGATTGCAAGCTGTTATCTATCTAATCTTTAGATCACATGTCGACATTCTTTACATGTAGAGCCCTCGGCAGAGTTTCCATGTGAGGGAATCATTATTATGATAATAAGCACACCTTTCTACTGTATGACCTACAATCTTAAGTGTCTTTACTCTAATAAAAGAAGGCACAGTTATACATATTACTAAAGGTGAGTGCTTAGCTACGTAACACATGCGCATCTCCTATACCTTCCTTTGCTCTTTGAGCACTCCCTCATATACCGATACATGTCCCATTTTCCTATCTCCTCACACCATTGTATTGCCTTGCATGCGTTTTCTCCCTCCCTTTCTTTCTCTCTCTCCCACTCAATCTCTCTCCACCTCTGTTTTCTAACTCATATTTTCCTCCTCCTCTCTCCATCTATTCACATTCTCTCTCCTCTGTTCCCTCTAGGTTTCTAAATATGGAATTACAGTAGCATTAATTTATAAGTAAAGTATACATTATTATTGTCATTTACAAGATTTGAAAAATGTATGTTACATTTTCCTTTTAGAACAACTACTTTTAGAAACCTTGAATGCACATTATGATTTTTACTATTTTAGTATGGCATGTTATGGTAAAAAAATAATTCAAAGATTGTTCTATACAAATATATATGTATGTATACAATATTATCAATTAATTTATTATTTTAAAATATTATATCGAGATGGCAAACTTCTTTCTCAATATTTTTTAGACAACTTAAAATGAGACTTCTATATTAATGTATTTTTTGATAATATTAAGATCATTGAAATAAAAAAATATAGTTGTGATGGTAGTTTTCATCATTAACCATATCCTTTATGTTATTGAAAATTAAAGACTTATATATAAATGAATGTAATTTTTGATAATATTACGATTGTTGAAATACAAAACTATAGTTGTAATTTGATAATTAACCATAACTTTTATATTTTTGAAATTTGAAAATGCATACAGATACTTATGTCAAAATATGTACAGAAAAAATATGATTGTGAATCAGATACGGATACATTTGTATCAATTTGCATCCCTAACTATTTTGCCTATATAAATTTGAAAAATTAATGAAGGATCATAACATATATACATATAATGAAAAATGTTGCATATATACGTTACATATGTAAGTGAAAAATGTTGAAGGATGTCTATCATATGACCAAACCGATATTTTTAATTGGAAATATCTCACATGATATTATCCAAATTATTATGTAACACTAACTTAGGTTTTAGAGTCACTAGTTAATTTGTAGATAAATTTTCTTACTTTATTCTATATTTTGATGAACTTTGTATATTTCAATATTCCTAATATATGAAGCTAACATCTAATACTTATACATACTATTACTTACATTTTCCCTATGGTTGCTTTTATGTCTTATAATGCACTACAAAAAAGACACGATTGGCGTGCACGTCGTTGCGTGCCCTAGGCGAGCACATGTGCTCGCCCGACTATTGCCGAGCACAGAAGGACTACATGTGCTCGCCCAGGCTGCTCGCTCTGAGGTGCGACCGGGTGTCACGTGTATGCCAATATGGGCGAGCACTTCTATTGCACATGTGCTTGAGCGTAAGTGCTTGCCCACTTGAAATTTTACGCGCGGATTATGCGAGCGCATTTAAATATATATGAGAGCACATGAGGATGGATTGGCGAGCACATAAGTGTCCTCGCCCAATCCCTTAAACAAAACGTCGCGCGACGCGACCTTTCTTCCTCATTCCTCTCGCGTTTTCCCCCAAACATGGTTGCCGGCGATCCCTACACGTCCCTCCTCAACACCGACGACCTTCCTTTGCGTGTTTCAAGTAGATAGACACCTTCCTTGCAGATCGTTTTTTAATATCACATTGCATATCACTCTTGTTTGGGTAATTTTAGGTTTTCAATTTTTTGTTTTATTATTTGTTATTTTATGTACATTCCAGTGATTGAATATGCTTTTTATGTTTAGGATAAGACTTGTTTAATATATTCTTGTTATACTTGATGATGGTTGCCTCATTTATATGAAAAATTTTATACGTAGTAGGTATTTGATGAAATGACACAACCAATAATATAACTAAACTTGGTGGTATAGAAAGGATAGGAATACACATATAACTTTTATACTTGTTAGTATACCTTGTTGATTTTTTACAATGATTAAAATTACGAAATAGGAATATCATGTCATGATATTGTATAATTGTGCTTAAATAACATTAGGTATAACTTGTGATTTTGTGAATAACATTAGGTATAATTGTCTCCATGCATACAAACATCCTTTTCATAGAGTGTTCTTATGAGTTAGATTGTTCCATATAGTGTGGATATGAGATATGACAAGCACCAATATTTCTTCTGTGATAATTTGTTATCACATTAGATTCTAGTTAATGTAACAAAATATATAACATTAAATTATAGTTATGTTGATGATAAGGCTAAAACACCAACCACTTATTATTAAATCGCACAAAATCATTCACACACCATGCGTCCCTCCACACCGGGTGGTGTCTGGCCCTGCGCACTGGGAGGCATGTACAACACATTGAAGATTTAATCACCTTCAACTGTGTTATATTTTTTATTTTTTGCATAGTACTATTGGACTCACTTTGGGATGAGATATCCCATGCCAATGGTCATGGATTTTGATGTTTGCAGGTGGAGAAATCTTTTTTTGCAGGTACACTTCCAATAGTGTTCATTTAAACACTTTATTATGCACTAATTTAGGATCACACTTATCCATATCCCCATCATGAATCAACCATATATATGTAAATGCTCGGTTACATAAATGAATAAATATTTTATGATTATTTTATAGTCTCATTTGTAGCACGTACAAATGTACGGCGTAAAGTGATCTTAAAGTATTACATTTATGTTAGCTTTCCTTAGTTCGGAGATCCTGGATTAAGGGGGTCCGTAAGGATTCAAACTTACTAAAAGTAAAGTTGAAGGATCAATAAGTTTGCAGTATGTTTATGAGGAAGTCGTACTATTTCGTGCTAGGTATCTTCCGAAAGCTGTGGGGACAATCCACAATAGATTTAGAAGGAATGAGATAATTTACTCAGAGGAAGAACCTTATATCAGTGTCTTTCGTCAATCCACTAAGCTCATAGGAAAGGCACATAACATTTCTTATCGAAACAAGAAAAAGATTGCTGCAGAATTATACGTATTAGACAATTGCGAGGAAATAACACCATATATTCAGTATGTATCTATATTACTTTATGTACGTATGCAAATTCCCTTCCACGTATACTAATGTTTCTTTTATATATTTTAAGAAATTTAGAAAGAAAATTGTCGAAGAAAATCCTATATATTCAGATGACGAAGTTCTGAGCATCTATTAAAATTAATTTTCAGCTTTGTCTAAAAACTGAATAAAATAATTGGACGGTGGTGATTATCATATACATATTTTAAAATATTTTGAAGAAGGTTCGGTTTATAAGGTCCGATCTTATAACTCTTGTTGCAGTAATGGTTATCGTTTTCATACCTTCAATTTAGGTAACTATTTAATAACTCAGAATCACAGAGTGATGGTTCATGAATCTTGTTATGAGAAAGATCATATGAATTATTATAGAATATTAAAGGAGATACAAAAAATAGAATATAGTATTCCATGCTTTAATAAAGTAGTTCTCTTTATATATGATTGGTACGATCCTAATGGAGGCGTAGTACTCGATAAGAGAAATAACATTTTCGATGTGATACCAAGAAAATTTATATGCAGATTTGAACCCTTCGTTCTAGCTTCTCAAGCAGATCAAGTTTATTATCTGCCAAAAGTGTCAAAGAAGAGAAAGAGCATTGAAACTTTAAGTGTCATGAAGATAAATTGTCGAGGTTGTATTTCTAATGAATACACTCATCTTGAAGATGATATAGATGAAGCATTCACAACGACTCATGAGCGAATAAACGTAATAAAAGAAGTCCTAATCATTGAATCGATTCGATTGGCTGATAATGAGGTGTTATATGTTGTCCTACAAGATGATTCGAACTCCACAAATGATGATTTAGAAAACTCAGAAATCGAAGAAATATGCTATAATACAACAGAAATACATGATGAAGATTAACTATAAGTTTTATTAAAATATTATACTCGAATCAGTAAAAATATTCATTAATAACTTTGTAATTAACTATTACATCATCATTACAATCATGGCAGGTTTTGGACGTGACGGGTCTCATGGATCTCATCGATCCAATCGTCCATCCTCCTCGGACACATCTTCTTCCAGTAGGTAGCCGATCTCGGATGTTATTTTAGAGCCACAGTTTGACGAGGTTCGACGGGTCATAGCCTACTACGAGTACCTTGGTTATCTTCCTCCTCCGTTTTATGGAGGCGCCCATGGAGAGCCATCTACCTCAGCCGCTTCTGTTGCATGTCCGGTCCCGGTCCCGATACCTGCACGGACCTCGTTGAGTTCTGATTCTCCTTCTTCTGGACGTCCGAGCACCTTCGTGACTTTACCTACTGGAGCTGGACAGACTTTAGAGTTCTCTCCTTTATTGGAGGTTACAACGGATGGGAGGTATGATTTTAATAAATTTTATAATTTTGATTTTATTAAACAAATAGATTGTATATTATTTGCAAATTTTACAAAAATATGCAGGGATTTTTTGAATAGCAATAGGGTGACAAAGGAAATAACCAACATAATCAAGACACACTTGACTAGCATGCAATTTTGATGATGTCGCATCCCAGCTACTGAGCAGGAGAGATGGTTTGAGATGTTTCTGGTAAAATAGTTTAAGTGATGTCTTTGAAATTTTTTGCCACATTTTATTCTAATATTTTACAATAGTTTTCAGAGTAGGTATCACCTAGTTCCGGGTCTGAGGAAGGAGGCTCATCATCGAGCCTTTAATCGTTTGGTGGAGAAGAGAATAATTAGCGATACATTTTTCAAGGCAATGAGAGACTCACATGCGAAGACGTGATGAGAGGAGATGAATTTTGAGGAGATAAAGAGGTTCCCGCCAACGTGGTGCACTGAGGATAGGTACTGTATTACTTCAATAATTTATGATGTACTTTGTAAAATAATTGATATTAATAATATATTCCTTGCAGATGGGTGAGCTTTTGTGATGCATTCGTTGCAGATCCTGAGTTTGGAAGGAGATCAACAACGATGGATTAAATCGACAAGTGGATCTAAGTACAATCAGATTAGAGCGGAACTTGTATTTCAATTTAAAATTTAATTTTTCAAATCTAACTTAGTATAATACCATTTTGTTATTAATTTCTATATTTACTTTTCAGGCAACTAGGTTGGAAAGAGAACTCTCATTTTAGGAGTGGTGGTCTAGGTCCCACATGAGTAGGAAAGAGTGAGAGTCTCAATAGTCCACTCCTGAAAGCAGGAGAATTGTTGGTTAGTCTTTTAATTATTTTTCAATTTGAAAGATATATTATAATTTATTCTTCTCTTTTTCAATTTATATTTCAGGATCATTATTTGACACTATCTGTGGAAAAATGGGGTGATCCAAATGGGGAGCAACCACCATTTGATAAAGTAATTTGGAAGAAGGTATAGGTAAATATTATTTTGCTATATTTATTTTTTATATATAAATTCATGTTAAACAATCAAAATTTTATAAGGTGTTGGAAGAGACGGGCGAGCATTCAAACTTACTACAAGCGGGCGAGCACATAGCGTCCGCATGTGCTCGCCCACCTGCCTTGGTGACTCTCTTATCAACGAACACGCATGGAGCAAGCACAAGTGCTCGCCCACTGTAAGGGTGTGCACGTGGCGTACATTTGGCATGCACAATACGGGCCAACATGTGCACGCCAATCGCACCTTTTTTTGTAGTGATGCTATGAAATATTGCAAATTTATTTTTAATCACATCAGTCTTTCTAGCAAATAAATTGTATACTGGTAGTGAAGCGCAGATATACGTTCTAGTTGGTTGGAATGTCCAATGTTGTATTTAGTTAGAAAAGATCCACATGTTTCCAAACAGAGAATAAGTAAAATTTTGTCTCATCTCAATCTCAACGACGCTTTTTTATGTGATGGTTTGGAAGAGGAGGTAGTCAAAAGATTTTTATATTTTTCTCTCTATTGGGACCAACATTCCACCATATGCTTAAAAGCATACACGTCTAATAATTTCTACCTTTATCGGGATCATCTTGATTCTTAGTGGGAAGATATCCTTTTGTTGGTTTGAAGCATTTGACAGTCATTAGTTCCGAAGCTCATTTCTTATTAAACTTTCTTTGATTGATTACAAGATCTCTTTCTCCAATGGAAAATAAAGTTTTCAATCAAGTATTTTTACACCTTGATGGTCGACCATTGCACTCTTTTGATATGAAATAAATAAATAATTTAAGGGTGAATTATAAAAAACGGATTGATCTTTACACGGACTGACCTTTAGATTGTAACAAATATGGGACTCGATTTTGATTTAACAGTGAAGGCTCCAATGACGTCAACATACAACTCAATTTGTGATGTAGATGGACAAGTATACCCCATTCTATTAGGCTTTTATTTTCACTTTCTTCATTTGTTCGTCACATGTACAGAAGAAGAACCTCCTTGTTTCTCCCACCACTGCAGTTCCACGACCGATTGTGTCTATCACGACGATCCTCCTAGCAACTCCCTTCAAGATGACGATGTGGCAAGGACTTCAATGGTCACCCCATCGAAACTCCTCCTCCCCCATCGATGATTTGGGTAAATCCCTAATTTTTGAACTCCCGAAGTGGGTGTTGACATGTAATTGAGTTTGGATTTTAGGGTTCGAGAGGGGGTACTCATGCACGACATTGGGAAATGCATTGATGCAATGAGTCGTTTACTGGAAAAGAGGTATGGTAATTTGGGCAATGCATCAACCACCCACGATTTAGGCAATGCATCATCGATTTTAGATTATCTCTTGTGATTGCACTTGATGATTATATATTCAGAATAAATCCAAATTAACAAGAAAGGACAGTCCCAAAAATCCCAAGAATAAAGCAATCACTTCAGTACAACTAGAGATTTAGTCATTTGTTAATAACAAGTTACTAAATAGAGGCATACATATTTTCCATTCAATATTCCTCAACATGCTATTTTAACGATGGAAACAACTTCTTGCATTCAAAGATACATGATTTGGAAATATGTAGTATTAAAGAATAGGAAATTTTTATTATTTTTGCACCTATAGCCGCCAATCTAAACCGGGAAAACATAAAAATTAAACAAAGGAGAAGCCTCTCCACCATTGGAAATTTTTATTACTTTCTTTGCATGAAATGTTTTTTTAAATCTTATATGCCATGGATTGTAATAAATTAATACTCTGTACTAAAGATATAAATTTTCTTTGCAGAAATGACTACACATTTTTACTTGTTAGAGATTCGACACTCTGGTAGAATTGATGACAATTGTGACTATGTTAGGGGTAATGTGAAATATGTGGAGAATGCGGATCTAGATCTGATTTTTTTATTTGAGATACAGGGTTTCCTCCGTGATATTTTACCACTTTTATCTTTATGAGGACAAGTCAACATAATTTTCTGAAATTAAATGGAAAAAGCAAACAAGACGCAGACTAAATTCACTTGATAAAAATCTTACATATAATTCCATAAAGAAATTAATTTACAAATGGCCAATTGAAGGATCTAACTTTCAAGATATGGACATCATTGACAATGATTCGACATTGCTGAAGGCTTATTTCAATAATATATATAATCATCAAGCACAATCACAAGAGCTGATTTAAAATCGATGACACGTTGTCAAAATCCCTAGTGGATGATGCATTACCCAAATCACCACACCCCATTTCCTGTGAACGATGCATTTCTCAGTGTCGTGCATGATTGTCCCTATATCGAACCATAATACCCAAACCCGAATACATGTTAACACCCATATCAGAAGTCCAAAAATTAGGGATTTACCAAATTGTCGATGGGGGAGGAGGAGCTTCGAGGGGCACATCCGCTAAACTACAAACCATGTCGTCTTATGGAGGGGATTTGTTAGGAGGCTCGTTGTGATTAACATAGTTGGTCGTAGAACCACAATGGTGGGAGAATCAGGTAAGTTCTCCTTCAGTAAGTGTAACGAATGAATGAGAAAGTGAAAATAAAACCCTAAAAGGAGGGGGTACATTTGTCCATCTACATCACAAATTGAGTCATCCGTTGATGTCATTGGGGCCTTCACCATTAAACCAAAGCTGACTCCCATATTTGTTACAATCAAAAGATCAGACCCTGATTTAGGAATCTATGTAAAGATCATTCCCTTTTTTGTAATTTACTTCCTATATTTAAATCTCCTAAATTTTTTCTAATCTTGTATGAGCTTAGAAGGTTCTCCTGGTCTAGGAAATGTGTATTATGTACATACATCAATGGATATGTTGAATACATCATTTCCTCTTGTTGCTTCATCTTACTTACATACCCTAATTTAATCTTGACCTTGATAAACTTAAGCCAAAGCATCTTGTGGGATTCTTGATCTTGATTACATAGTTATATATAATTCTCATAATGCTCAAGGATTCGGTACAATTTGGATTTGTTGGAAGAAAGATGCAATCATATTTTTGCTAAAATTATAAATCCTTTGATGAGCATTTGGATGACATACTAGTGCATTTTCACTCCTAAGTTTAGCCTTTTTCTTATTTCACATTTCCTTCGTGTTAGGCCATTAAGAGAAAATGACTATCACAAACATATTCCTCGAGGACCATGGTTAACTTAAAAAGAAAGGGATTTACACCACAAACCTATGCATTTTTCCAATTATTCTCTTGCCCATATGTTCTTCGTAATTATCCTAGAAACCTTTTAAAATTGTTCTAATTAACGCCGCAACCTTGTCATTATTTTGACTCTTTTCTAGTTAAATTACTTGAGTTAATCAAATCACAACAAATTCATGGATTTGGTCCCTCTATCTCCTTCTCATCTCCACTCTTTTTTCCTCTCTCCCACCCACCTTTGACCTCCCACCCCATCCCTTCTTCCTTGCGTGATCGATGACACAATTATCGTGCAAGATATCATGAGGGATGCCAACCTACAATGTACATGTGCATGCATGCTGACGAGTATAAGAACAATGCGATGCTACTCAATCTATCGAAGGAAGGGTTCTAGTCGTTGAATTCTATGGTATGCCTAAAGAAACACTAGTTGTGGATCTGCTTTCTAACCCATATCGGTGGTGTGAATGGTGGAAGTTCTCCATGTTGTCAAACATGAGGACACATGAGAAACACTGCCATGCAACATCACCTTCTCCCTGAAGATCAATCCCATGGCCCATGTCATGCTCTTTATCGCTCAAGAGTCAACGACCGTCGATGGAAGAAACATTGATCTTGAGACTGTAGTCTCGTTCTCCTTGATGTTTGCAGTTTTATTTAATGTAGCATTGGTATTGTATTATATTATCCATTATTCTTTCGAAGTCTTCTCATCTACTTTGATAAAAATAGAAGAAGGAAAAGTATGGAATCTGGCATTGAGTACAATTACGATGGCTTCTTGACACTAGGGACTGTCCTCGGTTCGGTTTAAGCTAGTGTAAGTTCAGCCTCCACCAGTGTCACGTTGAGTGCCCGATGGGGAAAACCATCCTCGTTGCTTCACTCGTACAGGATGGGTCTTTTCTAGTGCGAGCGCAAAGAGCGATTAAGAGGTCATGCACCATCTATCGTGAGGAGGTGGATGGCCTCTTAATTAGTGCAAAGGCTATGACTTGTATGTGGACCTCATATGCATGCAGCTGATTCCGCCATCCGCATCAGTGCCACGCAAGAGAACCACCTCTTGTAGATCCACCTTCAAGGAAGTACCCATAGGCATTTCCATGCGCAGGAACACGCGCGCGCGCGCGCACGCACGCGCACACACACACGCACACACGCGCACGCGCACGCGCACGCGCACGCGCACGCGCACGCGCCCACGCACGCGCGCGCGCACACGCCCACGCACACGCCCACGCACGCGCACGCGCGCACACGCGCGCACACACGCACACACACGCACGCACACACACACGCACACGCGCGCGTGCGCGCGAGCGCACACGCGCACACGCACACGCACGCGCACGCGCACGCGCACGCGCACGCGCGCACGCGTGCGCGCACGCACACGCGCACACCCCTCTCCCCCTTCCTCTGATACCATGAATGTGCAAGCTCTGCTTGACATTTGTTTGGTGTACTCATCATTAGTTGGGTCACTGTACATGAGTCATGGCTATTGTTATTGGTCTACTCCATGTTGTAGTTTTTGTTTGATTTCTGTTATTCTCATTAGTCTTTTGCATTATTTGCCCTATTATTACATGTATCAAGAGAGTTAACCCTCATATTCATGGAGTTCAAGCTGTCTTCGAAAATAATTACATGATGCGATTTATAATTTCAGATATTTACTCCAAAAAATAGTTTAAAGTTATACATTAAAGACATGATAGGAGGGGAGGGGGAGTAGGATGGTTAGACAGAGTAGGAGGAAGCAGAAATGCATTACATTGTAAATTTGGTAAACGATAAGGGTTAATATCACTTAATTTTTGACCGCTTTCATCACCTTTAATGGTTGAATGAATGCGAGTTAACCTCATGGATTGTGAAGCTCCCCTCTAATGGTCTGTAGGTAGAAGCAGTATGCTCCCACTTATAGGTCGAGGGTTTAAACGCCCTACCCCATTAACTAGTAAAAAACCCTCATGAGTTGTGGTGCTAAGAGCTAGAGTGTAGCACCCCAAACATGGCACCATATCTAGTAATCACAAAGTGTTGTAAATAGTTTATAAGTAATATGGGCTACTACCAATCAACTTTGGCTTACGTATTTTGGACCGTGACCATGGGCTCATTTGGGCCCAAGCCCAACAGGTTGTTTAGGCCAATAATCCCCGATAATGAACCGAACTTGGGACCAAGGACATTACATATGGTATCAGAGAAGAATCCCTCTAATTGTAGAAAAGACTGCCCAAGAGGTTAAGCTACCCCTATCGTAGAGTTAGGAGGAAAGGGCTACCCAAGAGGAGAAACCACTATTGTTATTGGGAATAGATCATGAGTTATTGTGTAGCAAGGATGTTGCGAATATAAATAGGGGTGTAGTACCACAAACATAACATCACATCTAGTAATAAAAAATGTTGTAGTAGCTTGTAAGTAATAGGGGCTACTACTAGTCAACTTTTGCTTATGCATTTTGGGTTATGGTCAATGGCTCTAGTTGGATCAAAACCCAACATGTTATTTGGAACAGTAATCTCCTATAATGAATCAGACCTGAGGCCCGAGACGTTCATAACATGTTTATAAGCGATGCAGAGTAAATAAATAGTATACAAGTCGAACATGTACGTGGTAAAGTGTGGTGTAAAAACCCCAAAAGGAAGTCAGTAAAGACATTTGTCAAGCCCGGATCCGGATCCTGATCCGGAACCATACCCTCCTCTTCGTCCTTGGGATCATCTGGCGGGGGAGGAGTGGTCGTTCACGGCAAACATTTAGGGTGTGTTCGTTTGGGGGGTTACCCCTCACTTTTGGGTGGGTTACCCCCCAAAACCCATATTCCTAACCCACTTGTGGGATCCACCATCTTTTCATCAAAAAAATATATTATACCATCATATCATCTAAAAATCATAAAATACTCAACTTCTACTCATTATTTCAAACTCCAATACAATCACAGCACAACAACCACCCACTTTTTCAAATTTCAATACAATCATATCATAACAATTACCAACTTTTTCAAATTCTAATACAATCACATCACACAAACTCTCCCATCCCTTAACCCAACAACCAAACACACTAACACAAAACGGGGTTATCCAACCACCCCGCACCTGGATAACCCGCCAACCACGCACCCTTTAGGGCTCGTTTGGTTGCAGGGTTGGGCAGGGTTTCGGCGAGCGAGCAGATACATCCGGCGACTGGTGGAAAGCGGCTGACGGAGAGGTGAGACCCGTTTCAGTTGCAGAAGAGGCGAAGATGGTTTACATCGATTCGTGGGATGAGTTCGTGGAGAGATCCATCCAAATGTTCCGCGCGGATCCGAACTCGGTACGCACCTCTTTCTGATCCAAACTTGCGATTTCTATTTCTTCTTCTTCTGCTTCCGTTGACGAGTGACATTTTTCTATTTGACGGTTTTGAAGTCTCGATATGTGATGAAGTATAGGCATTGCGACGGGAAGCTTGTCCTTAAGGTCACAGACAACCGTGAGGTACGCAATTTCCTGACGCATATTCTTTATACTGATGCGAAATGAATGTGTTTTTTCTGTCTTTACCTTTCATTTGTTGAGCTTGGTAATGTTACATCACGTTGTCGATACTCTGATTAGGCCACTTTGGGTGTGTATATTTCCGTTTACCTTAAGTTGCTGCTATATGTGTTGAATGTATGTATTTTGCAGGGGAATATTGGTTTGTAAGGCAATAAAGGGTAGATATTCAACTAAATTAGCAATTTCTATATCTCTATGACTTTTGTGGCTATCTAACAATAATTGAAGCTTCAACGCATGCACTTGTTCTGGAAATAAATGGGGGATATTGATGGCAATTAGCGTTAAGGAAAAGGAGACGAGGAATACAATAACATAGGCAGCTGAAAAACAAGAACATAGGCAGCTGAACGTGAAACATATTCGGCATATCCTTCATTCCTTTATCATATTATAATCAATGTCTTACCAAAGAATCATGTAAATGTCATAACAATATGCTAGGGTTGAGCTTGTTCTATTTTTTTGCTTTTGCCAGAGCAAGAGTTGTTTTTTTCCACTGCCATATATTTAACTGGTTTTGTTTATCGATCACCAATGATCATGTAAATCATCTTTGCAAATTTCTGGCCGTTGATTCTATCCCTTTTGCACCTTTTTTGAATATTATATTTTTGTAAACCGTTGATTCTTTCCCTTTTGCACCTTTTTGAATACTGTATTTTTGTAAGTTTATTTAAGAACATCATTTGGTGCCTTGTGAGCACATGAGAGCATTGTTTTAAAAACGTGCCTCGAGGTAGTACGGTGTAAGCCTTGGGGTGCTGATGAGCTATATAAGGCGGTTAGGCGGTGGTAAGACGCACACCTCAACCATCTGAACTACTTTTAGGATATTTAACTTTTTGAGATCACGACTTTTCAACTGAAGAAGCTTCTCATCCTTGCTCTATAATAGAAGTTACTGGTCTAATCTTTAATATTTGAACTAATGTGTAGTAGAAATGGGGGTGCTAATAACTCAAATAACCGAGTATATGTTTCGAACGGGACCAACACTTTCAGTCATTATTACATATCATATTCAACGTCTATCTATTATACATGTACCATTCATTTAGAACATACGCTATCAACACAACAATATTCCTACTTTATAGCCTCTGGCAACAAAGCACTAAATAAGCATCTTTCTCTAAATATATATGGGATTGTGTGATCATCTACTTCTGTGTACATTTTTTTAACATTTGTTTTTTTTATCTTATTTTATTCATTGATTCTTGGAACTGCTATCGTTAAGAAGCATATCTTTCAATATACACTTTGAACTAAATAGAAAGGTTATCGGTGTAAACTCAGAAAATATGATGTGTAATATAATAGCAATTAAAGAAGTTGACTTACTACATGATATATAATGATGCAAAATAGAGAAAAATGATGTATAGATTGTTACATGTAATTATATTTCCTTAATACAGTGTTTAGAATGGCTGTAAGTAGTTTTCTAATAGTATGGTCTTAATTTCCACAATATTTAAAGTATGTTTTCTCTTACTGTAGTTGTTTTCTTCTTAAAAGTGAGGTTTACGTCTCGACTGCCTCAAGGCTTATGCCATCACCTCGATGATGGGAAAATCACCGCACTATACCTCACATTTTTAAACCTTGCATGAGAGGACATTCACAAATTAGAGAAAAGAAATATACTCTCATCAAGTTTCTCTCTCTCCCTCAAACTAACTTCTTCGTGGCTCACTCTTCTACAATACTTGCGTTATATCAGGACTTTATCTTAATTATGGAGTTGCTAACTCCAGTTGGAGGTCCAACTTCAGGAAGAAACCATGGGTCTAGAGAGAAGGAGATTTTACGGTAAAGAATATGTACAAGTTATCACTTAGTAGAAATGAACCCTACTTAAGGAGGTGATTAGAAATTGCAAAGCGATTTAGGACCTGAAAATCTCATCTCGCATAAGGTGTTCTTATGGCTCTCGAGACATGGAAGAATCCTCACTAGAGATAGATGGGCTCAAAATTTTCACGGTGGAGATAGCTCCTGCTTGCTCTGCAGATTGGTGTTGGAATCCATTGACCATCTCTTTTTAGCCGCGAGAAGGTTTTAGAAATTTGGTTGATGACAAGGATAGAGTGGATGGATTGTACTAACCAGTCCTCGTTCTAAGAATCACTCTTCAATTCACGTTGCCATGCAAATACAGACCGATTCAAGTTGTTTGCTCTTATTTAGGCACTTTAGTTAGTGGGAATGGTGTTATTTTCCATTCCAAGCATTTTTATGTTGAGGATGTGATTCATCATGCAAAGGTTCTTCTCGAGTCTTGGTTTTTTTATGTTTTAATTTTAATTCGATAATTTAGTGAGGCAGGCACTTGTGCATGTTTCCCCATTTTTGGCTAAAAACCAGTACTTGCATTATCCAATTATTATATTCCAAAGTCTCGAGTAAGTACAATAGGTTTCAGCTTATACAAGCCAACTTTCGCAGGAAACTCAATAGTAAGACACTGTGGGGATTAGGTGAGCACCCTCCCAAGGTGATCACCCTCTCTTCTATAAAAAAAGACATTGAATGGAGAATACTTTTAACATAAGTGCTAACAGATCAAAAGATCGCATCATTCCTAGTAACCATAAGGCCCAAATCATGACAAAAGATCATACACGCATCACCCTCAAGTATAACGTAACTGCTGCACCATCCCTCTCACCTTTCCCCAAAGTACCTTTATAATTAGTTAAGGGATAATTCATGGCACTTTACATCAACTTGAATCAAATTGCATGTACATCAACTAGTATATGCTATTGGAGCCCATTTTTGCATATAGAATCTCGGGAGTGTCACGACAAGCCTCTTCTTTTTTGGATAAAGATTCTTCTGATTAATTAAATAAATGCAAGGCCACTAATATTTGCTATTGGAGCCCATTTTTGCATATAGACTGTCATGAGTCTCATGACAAGCCTCTTCTTTTTTTGCTAAAAACTCGTCATAATACTTAAATAAAATGCAAGGACACATTAGAACGTGCAGGGAGCATGATTATGAATAAAACGATATTAGTGATTCTTCTTTGAGGTATAAACACATGAAGTTTGATGGATAATGCCGTGTTCTCTGTAATAGTAGATAAAAAGACGTTGCATTTTAGTTATTCTTCTTTGAGGTATAAACACATGAAATTTGATGGATAACGTCGCGTTCTTTGAAGTAGTAGATAAAAGGACATTGTAAACTCAAAAACATTGCATAAAAAAACTCAAGAACATTGTCGATTCTATTAATCTTGACATGAGGAGAGCACTGAGAATAAAAGATTTGATTACAATACTAACTTCAAATATATTTTTAAAAAGGGAGACCCAGCTGATCCGTTTATAATCATCCACAATCGCTTTGAGATCATGAACACAATTGGGACCCCACACTTTAAGATACAATAACTAGAAAAATACGAATTACTTCGACCATATCTGATAGGAATGGAAGACGGATGATTCTTAGCTCACATGACTTACATTGAAGATTGGATTGCCTGGACAATTGAGGATGAACCCTGTGTTTTTCTCAAGTAGTAGATGACCTTGTCAGAGATGTCGAAGAAAAAAATGTGTAAGAAACTCTTGAGGAGGTATTAAAGGTGCAAGTAAACTGAATTTGCATAATCTTGTATAGACTTGCTTGCTTCATGCCACAAACAATTATCCTACATGTCAATACATCCTAATAGATCAAGCTTAAGGCACGGATTTGAGGACTTTGAATTGTCCTCTATCTCCATAAATACGACAACATGCTATAGATCAACCAACTAATCCGTATCATTAGCATACCCACAAACAAGATGTGCACATGCTATACACATATCGCGGTATATCAGCGATATATCGGTATTTATAGGTTACCGATATATCGTCGGTATCATTGATATTTGCCCTTCCAAGGTCATTTCCTTCACAAAATCGGGCTGATTTGGGCGATATGGTGTCGATATATCGTCGATATATCGATGATATATCATATCGACAAGTAGCCGATACTGATATTACCTACCTTTTCTATACCTGATGAGTTGAATCATATTATTTGTCTCAGTTGTGACATAATATTATCCAACTTATGTGAGGGGGGTGGATAGGTAGGGGTGTAAACGGATCGAACCTGAGTGAACCTATATTTTTTAGGTTCGGTTCGTTTATTTAATCGAGCCTAAACTTGTGTTCAGGTTTGGTTCGTTTATTTTCGAATCGAATCCGAATCGAACCTCTTTTTAAACGAATCGAACCTAAGCGAATATCGAACTTAAGAATTCTCTAGTAAGAGGGAGTGAAGAGAAGAGAAATGGAAATATATGTGTATCTGCAATTACAATAAATATTCAATTAGGTTTTTTTTCTTTATCTAACTCATCTTCATCTTTTAAAAAAATAGACTAATAAGGATTCGTCTCTTTGAAAAAAAAATATAATTATAATATATTGTTATATATGTTCAGATGGGGATAAGGAATAAGAATAATGTGGAGATATCCGACAAGTAATGTTTATACTTGTTTTGTTGATTTGAAGATAAAGAAGGGAAAAGTACTAGACACATAGATGATGGATGTTGTGACCACGATGTAACTATTTATTTTTGGATAGTTTTTACTGAGATAAAACCTGTTTATCACGTAAATATTCAGTTATCTCTAGACAAATGTCACTTATCCTTAGACAAAATCCACTTATCTTAAAATGAGGTCCACTTCTATTAATAATGATTTGTAAATATGTATATGTGTATGTTTATCGAGCTTTTAACGAATCGAACCTGAGCGAACCTGTGATTTTTAGGTTCGGTTCGTTTACTTTATCGAACCTAAACTTGTGTTCAGATTCGGTTCGTTTATTTCCGAACCGAATCTGAATCGAACTTTTAGCGAGCCGAACCTGAGCGAATATCGAACTTGAGAATTTTCTGACACCCCTATGGATAGGTCATTCATATGGTCAGATAGAGCCGTAAGATAGTTGGGAGAATTGTGGTTATCATGCTTTGCTGGAGTCATTAGGTTACTAGTCCTCTAATATTAAATGCTATGCATTCTAATGCCATATCTCCTCCTCGTTCTATGCCTCCTCTACCTGTAGTAGCGAAGAAACCTTCTTCTCCACACATAACAACCATTGTAGGGGTAGTATTATTAGAATGCATGTGAGAAATATGCACCGTAATCTGACTAAGTTGGTTATAGTCTTCCTTGATAGGAGAAATCTGAGCATAGATAAGTAGCAGACTCCTTGAAGAGTTATAGATTGGATGCAAACTAGAAAAATACTCCAACTATAAGCATCTTCTTATAAGCCATTTGCGAATCATTGGGGACACAGAGGATAATAACTTTGAAGCCTTTCAAGTATGCCTTTCAGACTTAAATATACACACAGAGGCCTAGGATTGCCTTTTCTGGTGTATATCATTGTAGAGTTGCAAACTCTGTCTCGTTTTTTCACCTTAGAATAATTGGATGCGAATAAACCCTACATATTCTTAGCTATGGATTTGTGTAGGATCTCATGAGTAATATCATTTATAAATGTCCAAGTAAGCCACACCTTAGACGGGGCATTGTTTTTCTATGATGCATATTTTCCTGTATTCTCTTTTAGTTTTGGTACTAATGAATTGCATGGGACTAACGCTCATAGTTGGCCTCATTCGTCTTGACAATTGGGTCAGAGGTCTTCATCTTCCCTTGTTTGACAGAATTTGTTGTCCCCTTATTAGGAACCCCATCTTCATTGGTGTCTTCCATCATAGAAGGATGACTAAAAGACTTATATAGGGAACTTGTCATTTTGAAAGTTGTCCCTACTTGGATTTTAGAGTCTTCATGGGCTCAGACCAAGCATCTCAACACCCTTACATTTGTCTTTGATGGGACAAAATATGAAGCCTAGATTGGGGGACGACTCTCTTTTTTGATTCTGGAAAGACAACTGGACATGAGAAGTTATGTTGGTTGGTCGCTATCCTAGACTATTTGCACTTGCTGATGGACAGGACATCCGTGTTAGTGACACTTTTGGGGAATGATGTCTGGTGTCCCCCATTTCATCTGGAATTTGTGGAAAATCCGTGTATGCATGACTGGCTGCGACTCTTGGAAGATCTGGATCGTCTAGAAGGTCCCTCCACTGGTAAGGATGCTTGGTTTCGGGCTGGAGGGCGATTTACAATTAAAAAGGCTTATAAGGCACTCATCTTGAACTCCACTCAAGATTTATCCTTCGACATGAACTTGTATAAGATAATTTGGCTATCTTCACTTCCTACTCGGTCAAGATGTTTCTTTGGCAGCTGAAGAAGGTCAAACTTTGCACCCGAGTTACTAGAGCAGGATGGTCTGGATTGAGTAGTCCTTCTTGCCCACGTTGCGGATCTGATCTTGAGGATTGCAGCCATTTGTTCTTCAATTGCCCTTTCTCTTCAGAACTTTGGAATCTGCTGGATACACCTTGGTTTTGATGCACATCTTTTGGGGATTTCTAACCTGCCATATACACGACATATATGGATTTGAGGGGTGGACGTTTGCGACCACTTATTTCTCTTTGGGTTATCTGGCTGTCTCGCAATGGTCTTATTTTTAGCCATTAGTGTCAGTATGTAGAGGCTTATGTGAGGCTTGGTCGTTGTATCATGTGATTGTTGATTTCTAATGCATTTCAGATGTGACTCATCTCAAGATCATGCCCCTTCTTTCTTAAAAAAGCACCCTTACATCCCACGAAGAATTCTCAAGAAGGGCCATGGCCTCAAATTTCAGCGAAATTCGGTCGAATTTCTGTCGAATATCGATATCCAGTCGAAATCGAAATTCGATCAAAACGATCGAAATGACCGAAATATGGAGGCCCTGGTACAAAAAATGACCGAAATTTCGGTCGAAATTCCACCGAAATTCCATCGAAATTTTGTTTTGGTCGATACCGAAATGGTGACCGAAACTGACATATAGGGCCTTGAGAAGGGCGTAGAAGAGTTAAACAGACAAACAATCCCCTTAAAATGCCAAAAATGATCGATGATGTAGGCCGCCAATTAGCAATGTTGTCAGCACCACTATAAGACTCATCAATGGCGTCGCTTGGATGTTGGAGATGGAGTCGATGAGGTGAAATGGACTGGGTAGTCCAGTGTAGGGGCAACCTAGTTGGCATTTTTACCTCGATGATTACGACTGTGACACCATGCTGCTAGAGGCACCTATGTGCCCTTCTTTGGCTAATGTTGTGATGGCTTGAAGGTAGAGTTAATGTTTCAAAAAAGGCACATAACCATGATCTATGATCAATAGTATGATACTATGTAGAAAATGGTCCAATATTATGAGACGAAAGGAGAAACCTACGATCTCTTATATAGCAAAGACCATTGGGACATAGTGAGGGAATCAACAAAAGAAAAATAAAATAAGTAAAGCCCTTGGGCTACGATACATTTCTCAACATGGAAATGTATTGTATAAATTATGGTTTTGTATAATAAGAAAAGAGGTGAATGAGCAACGGGTGGTGGAGGGGCTGGTGGGATGAGGCGTTGTGCAGAGGAGGGAGGTTTGTTTTGACACTTATGCCTTTGTTAATAAAAGCTTGGTTTGTATAAATTATGGTTTAGTTTAACTCATTGATGATGAAACTAACAGAAGGGCCGCACAAGTGATAACTGTGCAAGAAGTCAGGGGCATAATTAATATTCCAAAAAGGAAGGAGTTTGTTTTGACACTTATGCCTTGTTAATCATTCCATGGTTTGTATAAACAATGGTTTACTTCAACTCATTGACGGTGAAACTAATGGAAAGGCACATGTGATAACGGTGCAAGAAGTCAGGGGCATAATTAATGCTCCATAAAAAGGAGTGTAACTGATATTACAATATTATAAGGATGGCACGGCTTATAAAATCTTTAAATTCATGATAGCATGGAAAATATTGACATCTTGGATGACAAAAATATTGAGTGGGGTTGCGTTCCAAAGGTTAATAATTCCAGCAAAAGTCAAGTATACAAGGATCAGAGTTTATGATTGAAATTATATGCATGTTTGCAGTAGACTGTTCAATTTGAATATTGAGGTACTACGTAACTGGGATAACTTCCACTAGGAGCCAGTTGGCTTTTGAACCGACGGAATTGTGACATGAGTGTGAAACCACCACATGAGAGATTTCAAATTTTCAACAGCATTGTTTGTGAAACATACTTCGGATGAAAAGATATGGGATTTAGAATTTCAAGCGGCTTTTATATTTTCCTGAAATTGCAGTAATGAGAAAGCAACAATATTGACATTTTGGATGATAAAAATATTGAGTGGGCTTGCTTTCCAAAGGTTAATAATTCCAGCAAAAGTCAAGAATACAAGGATCAGAGTTTATGAGTGAAATTATACACATCTTTGCAGTTAGACTGTTCAATTTGAAATTTGAGGTGCTACGTAACTGGGATAACTCCCACTAGGAGCCAGTTGGCTTTTGAACCGACCGAATCGTGACATGAGTGTGAAACCAGCACATGAGAGATTTCGGCAGCATTAAATTTGTGACACATACTTCGGATGCAAAAGATATGAGATTTAGAAGTTAAAGCAGCTTTTATATTTTCCTGAAATTGCGGTAATGAGAAAGCAATACAGAACACTTAATTTTACGCTGTTTCCAGTGCTAGAGGCAATGCCAGTTTAATAAAAATTATATGAAAATAATAGATACATGAACCACTCTGTTGTTGTAAAGAATCGGAACGGCTCTGTGCATGGAGTGACATGCAATCCGATCATGCAATGTAAACTAAATTGACAACATATTATAAGCTGAAATGACGAGATCAGTTAGTAGATATCGATGACTAGAGAGTGATGAAGTCTTTCAAAAGTAAAAAAAGATAGCGACGCAATTACATGAAATTTACAACAGTACAATGAAAAGGTTCATCACAAATTTATAGCTGACACAAATCAGAGATACATCACTTTGGACATATAGGGTGGGTATCAGAATGTTAAATGCATCATTTTTATCAAGATAAATTGGAAAAATAGTAGAGCAAATCACATAAAATGCCATAAAGGCATCGTCAATCTTTCCCACGTAAAATGTTATAAAGGCATCACCAATCTTTCCGAGGGATCTTCCGGCACTGCTAAAGTTTTAGCGCTGCTGTGATTCCTCAGAATAGCTGCTGTGGTTCTGCATGCGAACCTGCTGTGCTCTCCATGCGCACTAGACTAAAGGCACCACCTATCTTGCCCAGCGGCCAACTGCAGCAGTTGTGGTCTCCAGGATTTGTCCAGTCAGCGCCAACTTTGCCCAGCGACCACCACCAATACAGTTTGTACATTGCACTAATCCTGCTGTGCATTGATGACTGATTAATCTCTCCTGAATACATTATATTGTTTCACATCTGACCGCAATGGCCACAAATTCTCACCGAGACAGCTGCTGGTATCCACTTCATCTATTGTGATATAATGGACTTCTATTGAACTCAAAGGTGCATAGAATTATTTATTCTGGTTTCGGACTTTTATAAGTGTGGCTGTCAGAGGAACCAACATGTCCTTGCAAAAGATCTTCTCAAGACAGGGATAAGGATTATGAATCCTGATTGCAGCATAATATTAGGAATGATTTGAAAAGGCTAGCGTCTAGGCAAGGCATGGATTTTTAGCCTTGAGGCAGATGCCTCAGGAAGTTTTGGTGAGGCATGCACCTTTAATGGCCGAAACGGTCGAGGCGAGACAAGACACGTCATGGAAGCAGACTTTCTTTCATATTTTTTTCATCTTCCACTTAAAAAACTTGAGCCACAGTGCCATTACCTTTTCCCTTTCAGTGTTTTTCATTTTAAAAGAAGCTGCATTCGTGGTTATTTGGTCCAAGTGTTTGCACGAATTCCCAATTGAACCAAAACAAGAAAGGCCTTTGAGTAATAATAATGTACTTATATTAACGAGCTTCATCTGTTAGAAAATTTGTCAATGTTATGTCCTGACTCCTGAGAAATATCATGCACTTAATAAAATTTTGCATGTATGGTGTATCCAAGTTATGGAAATAGATCCGTTCTGTCTCTTCTTGACATGAGTTCATGAGAAGGTATATAATCAAGAGTTTTTTTTCTCTTTTCAGTGTTTGAAGTTCAGGACAGATCAGGCTCAGGATGCAAGAAAGATGGAGAAACTCAACAACATCTTCTTCACTTTGATGGCACGCGGCCCTGAAGGTCTTCTTTCTCATCTTAGTCTGTGTCGTCCATGGTCACCTTGCCCATTTTCTTTCATGAACTTCTTATGCTATTTTGACTTCCTATAATTGCATCCTCTTACATGATGCAGCTGATATAACTGATAGTTTCAGCAAGTCCCAGGCTGAGCAGCAGCCAGCTAAGAAGGGTCGAGGTCGGAGGCAGTAGATCATAAGTTCGCTCGTTCCATATGAGATGGATGTGGTCACCTTAAGTTATACACATTCGTGAGTGATCATTGCTGTGAGCCCTAACCATTTTTATTTTGGGTACGAAAGATCTCTGTGGAAGGTTTACTTGCACTGGTTATCAAAGTCTTTTAAGCTGGTTTAATATGAACTCCTGGTATTTTAAACTGCATTGTTTCAATTTTTTCTTGTACAGTTGTAGTTTTGCAATATGATCATATTGTGAGTTCCTGAAACAAATTTGATGTCGAAAGTTGGACTCGGGGGCATTTAGTAAACATCTGGGAGAATGGGATTCAGCTTTTGTTCGCAATTTGGATTAGTGCTTTTTGTGATTGCGTCATTTGGCAAATGGATTCTAGTTATCTTGTTGGGAGAAGTGGGATACATATAGTTATATGGAGTATTGCTCTCTTGAGATGGCATGAGCGAAAGCATTGTCTTGGATGAAGGAGGGAAACGAATTGTTGGATGCAAAGAGCAAGAACATACTCAGGCTAGCAAAAGAACTCTCCTAATCCATGAGGATTATGATCGCTAATTTTGATCCTGAAATTTGCGGGCTATGCTTTGTGGAATAGAAATATCACCGCATATCCCTTATCAACAACAAACCCTTTTCCCACATTAAGTAACGATGGTTACATGGATTCTTTGCCTCCATTCATATTTATCTCGCCTCTCAAGCTTAGATCAAAATAACTTCTCTTCGAATCCTTCCAACACTTAGGCCTTCCTCGCCCTTTCTTAGTTGGCTAAACATTCAACTCTCGCATCTTCTAACTGGTGCATCAACCGACATCCTTTGCAAAATAATCAAATCATCTTAAGTAGTTTTCTCTCATCTTATCCTCTCAGTGCACATCGCTTCCGCTAGTGATATTTTTCTTAGTGCACATTGCTTCCGATAGTGATATTTTTTTCCGAAAGTGAAAATACTATTTCAGACACAAGTACTTGGATTAGCTTATTCTTCCATCAGTTTTCCCCCAAATACATCAACCAATGCTAGCTGTATATTGAATCGAAAGCCTTCATCATTATTTAAAAATTGGATTAAACCAAACTAGTGAGGAAAAGGTCATTAATTTGGTTAATCAAATTGGAATGATTAAAAAATATATAAAATATACACTCAAATAAACTTGTCTGATTTGCAAGATATAGATTTTCCAGATTTGCAATCTTTATATAAAGAAAATTATAAAATAGAAAAAAATATTTTTCGAATTTTTAATGATTTTATAGATTTTTATGAAGGATTTTGGGGTTTTTTGATTTTTAAGCTTTTCCTTTTTCTTTTTTTAGTGATTTTTGGTCTGTAATTAGATAAAATAGATAATATATATTTTGGAACTTTTAGAGATGTTTTTATTTTTTTGTATTTTATATGGTAGACACTAGAACATTAGGCTCCTTTTGATATTTAATAAATAGATAAAATGCCCAAAAGTGCGAAGTAAAAATGCAGCATGAAAGGCATAGCAATAGGCATTTAATCCTATTTTTGTGGATTTTTAGGAGCTAGGTTGATATTTTAGTAAATGAAATCCAAGCACCAAAATTCATATATTGGCAGGGGCACAAATGTAAATAAATTAAAGTCCAAGGGCCTTCTAGCGATTTTTACAAAATATACAACGTAATTCAAATTTTGTTGGACTAAATATAAATTATAAAAATGCTAGGGGCTTATATGCAATTTCACCGCATCACGTGGGACGACGTGTGAGGTGACATGGAATGGGCCCAAATATAATTTATCGAAGTACAAGGACTGCATGCAAATTTCCAATTTATTTTAAACATTATATTTTATTTACATAACTAAACATTAAATACAAAAAAGGAAGGACAAGGTTTGCCATTTACCTCGTAACTACATGCCATCTAATAGTCGTCCTTCGTTCACTTATCCACGTGGCACGTTCTGGATGATGGATACCCCTTCGACGATGAGCGCTCTGGATCAGATCCGGGGTCTTCATCAATGGTTGAGGTGCAGCGTGATCGAATGACCATGATCAAAACTGGGCCGCCTCCTCATCGGACGGTGCATAGCATGTCTCCAAGAACAGGGAAGAACATGAATGTGTCCTTCCTTGTTCGCTCGTTTCTTCGAGCTTCGAGGTTTCTCCAGTGACGCTGAGGTGCCCTGTAGGTTCCTGATGGCGATCCGCATCTGATGGTACCTCACATGACTCCCAAGACTCAGGTAAGAGCCCTCGCGAGTCGATGGAGTTCCAGGCACCCGAGGAGTCAAGCCTGGAGTAAAGTTGAGCCCAAGAGGGCTCCGTTGAGCACACGACCTGCACGGAAAGCAAACAAGGCCAAGGACAAAATGCCTTGGCCGGTAAATCGGGGGAACGAAGGTGAAAGGAGTCAGGTGGTCGGCTCTCCGACGTGGTGGAGGAGTTAGAGGCCGATAGGCCAGATCAATTGTTGATTTGGGCGAGCGAGATGCGCGAGATGTTCAAGAAGCAAAGGCGAAGATTGGGGGGGGGGGGTTGATGTAGGTCGGAGACACGTATGGGTCATGACGAACACATGACTGGAGTTCTAGAGCTCCGGCGAAGAAACTTAAGCGATCCTACCTAATTGACTAAAGAAATCATGAAACAAAATGCTTTGAATTAAGCCTATGACCACTTCTAAGCTAAATAAACGTAAGAACATAGCTCTTGGTCGGCCAGGGAGCAGGGCTGCCGGCGATGTGATCGTGGGTGCACCTCCATCCTCCTGGAGCTCCGCCCGGCCGCTCTAAGCCTCCTCCTGCCATGAGAAGACCTGCTAGACCAATGACGAGGGTTCCTAGACTCAAAATGGTGACCAAAATTGGAAGGAAGAGGAGGAGTTACTTACAGACAAGAGATGGCACCCTTATTGACCGGCCAAATGGCGGAGCTACAAGTTATGTACAACGGATCTACAAGCTCGGTGTGGACGAATGATGATCAATGATCATTTTATCTGAAGGAAGCAAAGTCGATAGATGGATGTATCGAGCACGAAAAAGGGCAGAAAATGCGGGAGAAGACTGATCGCGTCAGATCAGGAGACTGGAGAGGTAGTTAACCCGAGGTCAACTTGCGATTTGACGGGATTGGTCCACGTCAAGTCGATACAGGACAAAACTGAAATTTAATTTGAAAATAATTATTTATAAATAGTAAATGATTTTATTAATTTTTGTGTATAAAATAAAAGATGTTTATTATTTAATGTAGTATTTTAATATGATTTTTATTTATTTTTGGTGTTATTTATTAGTAGTTAATTTTTAAGGTTGTATTTATAGGTATATTCATCTATGTTTTGACCAATTTATTTTTTATTTTGTATATTATTATTATTTTTTTATATATTTATAAATTATTTTTATGTACACATATATATTTTTATTATATTTTTATGATATTATTTGTACACTTAAATAAAGAGCTATGTATAATTTATATGTATACTTATAGGAATTTTACCTATGTATTAGATACATTATTTTATTTTAATGTATTTTATTGGGTTTTATCTTGGTTTTATATTTTTAATAGATTATAAATATTATTTAAATGAGTATAAAAATATGAAAGAATGAATAATAAATTTTACTTTTATTTATATACATGTATTAACATAGGTATTTTGCCTATGCTATTACGTAGACTTATTTTATTTTGTGGGTTCTTTTTTATTTTATTTTGGTCTTAATATGCACATGAGTTATAAATATTAGTTACCAAATTATAAAAATAAGAATTTATAAAATAATAAGGAATAAATAAATTAAATATTTTATTTGGGTCTAGTATACAATGAGGGTCCAAAAACCTAACCTTCACAACTTAACTCCAAAAAATATGAAACTACCTCTATTAAATAGCTCATGAAAAGTTATATACAATTAGAGGTGAGTTTTTTATATATTTTGAGTTTTTATTTGAAAAATATGGGTGTGTGAATTTGGGTTTTTGGCTTTTTATTTTGTGTATAGAATGTACACTATGTATTATTTTTGTTGAAACTCAATTTTGTATTTTTATTTACTTTATTATCTATAGTTCTGATGAATCCACATTTCATCATCTTTATTCTATCATTTTGGCCTTAAAAACCCTAGCAAATTCCTGTAAATACCCTTAATTTCATCATCTTAGCATTCATGCATGTGCATCCAATTAGTGCATAAAATACTGTAATTAAATCCAAAATTATAGAATAAATAAAAGAAAATAAAAAGAGTAAAATACTGTAAATATTTTATTACCCAAAACCCCGAGACCTAGGCATATTAATGAATAGGTCGACAAGGAATAAAGTAGGGGGAGATAAGGGTCAAATTCAATTAAAAATGCCTTCATTTCTTATTCATTTTGGGACCTATTTTTGGTTCCACTTTTTATACATAAAATAAAGAAACTTTGTACATGAAAGTTGTAGATAATTTAATAAAGAAAAATACAAAATTGATTTCACTGAAAAATAATGTACATATAAAAAGTTATGGTCTGAATAAGATTCCAAAACTCCAACTTCCCAGACCTGTATCTTGCAAATAAAAATTCGAAATTTACCAAACTCACTTTAATTGTACATAGCATAAAATAATCTATTTAATAGAGGTGGTTTCGTATTTTTCGGAGTTACGGTTTGAAAGTTGAGTTTTGGACCCTGTAGTATACTTGTACAGATTAAAATATTCAATTTATTCTTTATCCATTATTTTTATAATTTTATATTTTTATAATTATGTAAATACTACTTATAATATATTTGTATATTAAAATCAGAATAAAAATGCAAGGAAAATTCAAAATAAAAATACTTGTATATACAAAACACAGGTGTTTTACGTATATACATACCTATACATTACTTATATGTTATTAAATATACCAAACAATTCAGAAAAATAAAATAAAAATATATTTACATGTATAAAAGTATGTTATAATTTTATAAAATACTAAACAAAAATAATAAAATTAAAATACACAGAATAAAAATAAAGACTAAAATATATAAGTATTATACCTATATAGGGCTAAAAATAAACTTGTAAAAATATACCTCATAAAAATAATTAAAAATCATAATAAAATACTACATAAAATACTAAACATTTTTTTTGTTTTATAACCATAATTTAATAAAATCATTTTCAAATTTTTATTGAATTTATAAACCTTTTTCAGGACCTTTTTCCTGGTTGGTCCACGTGGACCAACCAGGGGGCAGTCGCAGTTGACCTCGGTCAATTATCTGCCCTAGGTCCTGTAGCCCGTGTCAGACCCATGTTTGACCCCAACTTCTTGATTTTTTCGAGGGCTCCTCATTGCTCTTCTCATGATAAATCCTCTGTGACTTTTTCTCCTCGATCTCCCAGCCATCACGCCTAGGTGAATCCTCGGCAAATGGATCAAAGACCTGACTGCTAGCCCTCATCCAAGGAGCTCTGTCGTCAACACTACAAAACCGAGCCCCTGACTTTGATTCAATTTTCGAATCCCAATCTTTGGCTAACTCGCGCCCTTGTTGATCCCAAACGCATCGTGGAGGTGACAGCTCCACGATCGACTATCCAAGGAGGCGGAGCAGCAGCCTAGGGCATTCCAATCACCTCCGGCCGACCACCGTCGAGGTACTCCCAACCTCGGGCACCCCAGGCCCTTGAGGTAGTTCGTTTACCTTAATCTCTCTTGCATTCTTCTATCCATAGTTTTAGGAACAAATTCCCTCAAAAAGATCTCGCTTACATCGATCGATTCATCCATTCATCTCATCTCGCCGGAGCACAACTCCGGCCGAACATCATGCCATCGTTCCACGCTACATCTCCACCATCTCGAGGCCCAAGCATTTTGCCCTGGACCTCCTAATCCTTTTTGCAGGTCAAAGCACGTTCATTCGCGCCTGGAGGCAATTCTGGAGCCTCGCCGGAGCTAACTGGGGTCTGTAGCTCCGCCACGCTCCCGCGAGCCCCTCGGCCATCGCCGAGATTTTCTGACGCCGCCAGCAGCAAGAGGAGACCTTCAGGAGTCTCCACGGCCATTTTGAAGCTCTACCGTCACCGGAGGCCGGAGATCTCGGGCGGAGAAGCTCGCCCTTGCCGGCGCTCTTCGTTGTTCTTGATCCCCGCCTCCGCACCGTTGGATCGTGGAGAAGCCCCAGATTCCATGCCGACCGTTGGATCGTGCAAAGCTCGCCACCGTCAGATCGTCTCCCAACGATCTAATCTACGCCATCCAACGCGAAGCGTCACCAGCCATTGGATCTGCGACACGTGTTTAAGTGAAGACACCAGCCGTGGGATCCATCTCGAAGGGGTAATTTGCAGAGACCCCCTTTCATTTTTGTAATAGTCTTTTAGTCCATTAACTTTATTTCGTAGTTTAAATATTTTGTAAAATTTGCAAGTAGCCCCTAAAACTTCCCTTATTTATACTTAGGCCCCTTGCCACATCACCTCACGTGACCTGTTCACGTGAGGTGTAGGCATTTTGCAAGGGGGCCCTCGACCCTTTTATTATTTCGTTCCAGTACTAGGAGTTGTGATTTAAATGTTAATCTTTTGCAAAAATTGCATGTAAGCCCTCGGTCTTTGTGGAAATTACATTTCAGTCCTCACCAGGCGCGTGCAAGTCACGCGCCCTGGTGGACATTTTGTGAAGACACCCCTGCGGGTTTAGGAATTGGTATTTGGTCCATAAATTTCAATATTCAGTGTATTATTTTGTGGAAAAATTGCTTGTATGCCCCTGGACTTTTGAGTATTTGCATATCTACCCATGCCAGCCTTGAGATTTTTGTGTGCTTGTAGTACTTATTTGGAGCATCATTTTAATTTCAAAAATTCTCAAAAATTAAACTTAAGCTCATGTGTGCTTGTTCTTTAACGCTATATTTTTATTTTTTGATTTTATTGCATTTTCATATTTATTAAAAATCAAAAACTTCCCATTTCAACACTGTCTAGCTTAGAAAATACCAAAAAAATATTAAAATACCTTAAAAAAATTCCAAAAAAATTCCCTACTATCTATTTAACCTATGTTAATGTCAATCCAAAAATCACTAAAAAACTCAAAAGAAAAACTCTAAAAATTCGAAAATACTTAAAAACTTCAAAAAATTCTTAAAAATTAAAGAAAATCCCAAAAATTGCAAACTCAGTTCCTGTAGGTTCTTTATTTTATTATCTTTGATTGAAAATTAGCTTGGGAAATTTTGTGGCTTTTTGATATTTTTAGTTTCCATTTTACCCCCAGCCAGTAGTTAATTCCCTATTTTGCTTTATTTCAGTGTTTAAAATTACCAAAAATATTCTGAAAAATACCCAAAAATCGCAAAAATAGTAAAAAATCATAAAAATACCAAAAAGATTTTATTCTTGAATTTTTTTAGCATTTTTGCATATTTTTATAAATAGTGTAGCACCTCTTTAATTACCTTGTTTATATATTCCAATATTGAATATATATATATAACATAAAATCATAAAAATCAGAAAATTAAAAATCAAAATACAAAATTAAAAATTAAATAAAAAATATAAAAATATAAAAATTAAAAACCCACAAAAATCATTTGCTTGCATAGTGTAGACAACATTTCACCTTCACTCACACACACACACACACACACTTGTGCATCTACCCTACTTGCTCCCTGTGTTCGAACTCTCTGCATACTTGCTTGCTATACATCTTTTGTGCAGAGTTAAAAATAAATTTTAACTCCACATTTATTTCTCATTGTTTGATCTATAGTGTGGGTTAATTGTTGATCTTAGTTGGGATTTTGCGTGGTCGACACTTCGACTGAGTTCCCGCCTTGTGTGGAACTTAAGACCCGCTGAATTTTGGCTAAATCAATGGCGCCGTTGCCGGGGAGCAACAGCGAATAGTCATATTTTTGCTTGATTGTGTTTGTTGTCTTCACTATTGCTTGCTCTTTTATCTCTCTTGATTTTGATTTATATTGTTGAGCTTTCTAACCACTCTTTTTCTTGTCTTCTTGCGAGGGACCGCGGAGCAAGGCGGATCGCCTAGGGGATCCGAAGCAACCACGTGAAGCGGAGCCGGCTTTTCTTAAGACAAGCCGGCAGGAGAGAGCAGGAGGAGTGAGAGAGAGTAGTAGTTAGCTTGCATTTTATTTTGTGTGTGAGAGAGGGACTATTAATTTGTAATAATACATGACTTGGACACTTAGACACTTCGGGCCTAATTTCCAAGTGATTGTTCACTTGGGGGCTCACCGCAGATTTTGTCGAGTTTTTCACCGCTGTCATTTGCCGGTTTTGATTTCATTTTCACTTTCTTTTGTGGATTGAGCCCTTAGTTCTAGGCTTTTGCTTGATCGATTAGATTAGGTCCAAACACACTAATAACCTTTGCATGTACCTATAGCTTTAATTAAATAGTTAACTCATCATCTTAGATCCGCCGCGCCGCGAGCCCTCCCCATCAAGCGCAACTCCTGAACTCGATGTGTCGAGAAGAGGAGGGGGGGGGTCTAGACCGAACTCTTAGGATCGAGGATTGGTGATTAACTTGTGGTTCTTAACGCTAGCAGTTGCCTATCTTAGGACGATTTCCGCATTGCATACCTGCATGTAGATTAGGTTTATAAATTTCTGCTTTGCATCCCGCATGGAGAGAGCTGGGATTCGCTGTAAGTCTTCTTGCTTTGCACCCATCATTTAGGCACAAAGGTGAGATTTCCATCTTTGTGTCGACTTGCACGGCTTTTCCGACTCTATTCTCCCTTTGTTTTTGGACAAAGTAGGATCAAGAAAATACAAAAACCGTTAGGCGCTTGTTTCAAATTACTCAAAAGAAGCGATAACACCAAAAAAATTAAAAAAGGGACTGCTAAGAAAACCTTGACCAAAAATAAAATTGGTAATTGGATTCATTGATTGGGGAGAGTCTCACCCTCACTTGTTTTCAGGTTGCATGGGAAGGTCTCCTTCCAAGTGAGTTGAGTGCTTCGTAAGGATTAGAGCCAAAATCCCAACTTGTGGCTGCCTTGTGTATCGCCTGGATTTCCGAAGTATTGGCGCTTCTATCGTACGTGGACGAGTAGGGCTTGGTCAACAGTGGTGACTCTCTATTGTGTAGAGCATCGACCTTGTCCGAAGTATCGAGCCTAGGCCACGCCTTCACGGGGGTGTCTGTCTCATCGTCTTGCGTCCGAGTAGGGTCTTGCACGCTCACGGGTGATTCCGTTGCGAGCGAGATCCGAAGTATCGGTTTCACCTATTGGCTTCCTCTCTCTTATTCTTTGGCTAAGTAGGGATCCAGGAAGGGTTACAAGGACCTCAAAAAGCGCAAGCTACATGTTACACAGGAGGAGGACAAGTACGGGATACTCTTCTGGCAGTACTCTCTCTCCTTTAGGCGTAGCGCTCTAAGGACTCATTACAAGATAAATTCCTGAATTCAAGCTAAAACTGACAAGATAAAAGCCGAACCTTCACGGCTTCATGTGTTGAGTTGGTGAACTTACCCCTGTTTTGTGTTTGATTACTAGTTATATTTAGGTCAAGATCAAAAACACAGCACAATCGTGCGCAATTTTACCCTCTCTTCCTCATTTCTCGAAGCCTTCCTCTTCTCAATAACCAAGATGATAGGACGGAGATTTCTTAGGCCGATCTTGTCAGCACCGCTATCCAGCACTCCTCCTCATTCATCTAGGACAACCTCGAAGAGTCCGCTCTCCGAGCCTGAGTTTACTTCCACCCCGTTCCCCCTCGATCACCCTTCTCATTCTCCTACCATCAGTCCAAGAGTTTCAGAATTCAGTGCATCATAGAGCTCAGATCATTCGACAGCACCTGAGATGGCCTCTTTTGCTTTTTCAGAGAATCCCGAGATGGCTGACAGAGGCGAGCATCCAGATGACCATGAGCACCCTCCATACTTCATTGATCAAACCACCATCAACAATTCACTTCTAGCATCCTTGGAGACCATGCAGAGGCAGATTCGTGACCAGGGTAACTTCATGGGTGACCTATGCGAGAGATAGCACAGATGAGAGAAAATCGACCTGGTGGCGGTGGTGGTGGAGGAGGAGGACCTGATGTAGGAGGAGGTGATCCAGATGCTGAGAGGCCGCCGCAGACCATCATGCGAGAATTGCACAATCCAGCAGCTTCCCTCACTCACTGATGGATTCGACTTCCGCCTATCCATGGAGATTTCGAGCTTCGGCCCCATAGCATTCAGCTCCTACCCAAATTCCATGGGTTGCCGACCGAAGAGCCACACCTCCACCTCCAAGAATTTGAAATGATCTGCAGCACAATCCATGATAGGCTGATAACCGAGGACACTATCAAGATGATCGCCTTCCCTTTCTCCTTGGTTGATAGAGCCGCATACTGGCTCAAGCACTTAGGGCGATTCATCGATACGTGGGCAGAACTCCGGACCGCGTACCTGAAGAAGTACTACCCTCTCGGCCGGATCAATGCAGCTAGAGCCATGATCAGCAACTTCGTCATGATCCCGAATGAACAATTCCATGAAGCCTGGGATCGATTCAGAGAGCTCATTGACCGCTGTCCACATCACGATATCTCCAAGCCCAATTTAGTTCAGAGCTTCTTTTGTGGGCTGACACCGGAGCTGCAGGGGCTTGTCAACGCTTCTTGTGGTAGGTCCTATTTTTCCAAGGGTGAGGACGACGTTTGGGCCATTTATGAAGGCATGGCAGAGAACTCCACCGTCATGGCCCAAGCCTGTGTTTACACACAGCAGAAGCCCCCGCAAGGAGCGGGATCATTCCAGAGGATCGCCCGCATCGATGCCGGTCCCAACACTTCGTCGGCAGCCGCAACCCAAGCCGAATCAGCCGCAGCCGACATGGGCATAATCAGTGAGAAACTGGACCGTCTCGAGATCCTCGAGAAAAAGCAGATGCAAGGCATGGCCCAGATGGACCAGACTGCCAAGACGATGAGTGACCTGAAGACGCAGATCCTTTGCGTCCAGGAGGCACAGATGTCTTCCCAGCAGCCTTCCAGGTCACGGGCTGACCCCAGCAGTAGCAACTCCAACCAATCCTCTGCCTCGTACCGCCAGGTCAACCACATCCAGGCAGAGCCGGTCCAGTTGCTACAGTACCACCCAACACAGCCACCATCTCAGGATACTCAGATGGTGGTATATCAGCCGGACCAACCACTGGAAGTTCTGCCACCACCTTCCTTTGAGCAGGACCCATTGATGGAAGTCAATGGGATTTGGTACGACCGGTATCCTCAGCCCGGAATTCGTCGCGATCACCCCGGATTCCTTTGGGGGCAACGGTGGCTCCTCTTCCCAGCAGCAGAATCCAGCTCAAGGACAACAGAACAGTCAGCATCAACAGCAGCAACCCCAATACGCCCAGCAGCATTACCAGCAGGGTCCTCGTCCCGCCTATCAGGGACAACAGTGGAGGCAGCGTGAGCAACCTCAGCAGTCTTATTCCCATCCTCCCCAGTACCAACATCAGCAACCTCATTTCCCGCAAGGGAACCCATCCAGTTCTCAAGCCCCCGCTTTTGAGAACCCGGCTCTCGATGATCTTGCCTGCTTGCTCTCCGAACATCGAGCATCCTTCAGGCAAGAAATGGATGAATTCCGGCAGGAGATGAGGGAAATCGTCAAGGGCAAGGCCTCCATACCCGCTCAGATTGAACCTAACCCAAACAATCTGAAAAGAAAGTCTGAGCAGGTAGAGTTTACAGAAGATACCTCTCCTAGTGACTATTTGAGTGACATATCTCTCTCTTTGTATGATGCTGATTTTGTGACTACTAGGAGCGGTAGGATGCCAGCCGGCGGCGCCTCTTCTGAGCGACACCCACATGCTGGATCAGGAGCGCCAGAGGAGCAGAGTAGCAGTGCTGAGGCCGCTAAGGATGATGTTGAAGACGGTGGTGCTGAGGCCACCAATGATGGAGATCCAGACGACGGTACTGAAGCCGTCGTGATACCAGATGCAGACGGTGGTGCTGATGCCACCATTTTGGATGCTGAGCCAGAGCGCGGTGCTGATGCCGCGAAGACAGGTGCCGGTGGTTGTACTGAGGCCACCACATCTACTTTTGTTGAGCCCCCAACTGTGATGTTACCACCTTTTGTACCTATGGACTGTGGTAACAACAAAAAGAACAAAAAATGAATAAAGGAAAGGTTTCTGTTCACATTCCGGATCCATATGTGTTGAATGATGATGATTGTATGGATTCTAATCCTTCACAAGCACAGGGATCTATTCCTAGTCCTCCATATGAGGAGGCTCCTACTATCCCCTTCCCGGAAGCACTCCGTCGGGCGAAGGGGAATAAAAGAGAAAATCCTAAAAAAGATCAGCAGCGAGAGTTCAACAATCAGATGATAGACAGATTCCATATTCAGCTGACTCTACAGGAAGCACTTGAGCACATCCCCCTCTTCAAAAAGAACTTGAAGGAGAAAACTACCACCCGTAGGAAGAGGAGGAACCACAAAGATCAAATCCATGTGCTCACTCATTCCACTTGCTGCACCATCCAGAACAAGCTGCCAACCAAGCGACCAGATGCAGGAGCTCCCTATGTCAGATGCGATATTCAGGAGCAGCAGTTTGATCGTACTCTATTAGACAATGGCTCTTCAATCAACCTTCTTCCGGCAGCCTTACTCGACCGATTCGAGTTTGGTCCTCTTCTTAGGAGCAGTACAATCCTTCAGTTTGCTGATAGGCCCACAAAGAGGCCGAAGGGGTTATTGAAAGAGGTGGTCGTTACCATTCAGGGCTTGAAATTCCCCGTGGACTTCGTTGTGTTGGACATGGAGATCCATGAACCGGTAACCGATGCCCCCATCATTCTCGGACGTCCATTCTTAGCCACAACCAAGGCGATGACCGATCATGACAGTGGGAAGGTGTGTTTTCGCGTAGAGAGCGAAACCATACAAATAGAGACGATCGAGGAAACCAGAGCTAGAGAGCTAGAATGCTCGGAGCAGTCCAACGAAGCCGCGCAGATGACAGAGGAGGAGCTAGACATCCACCAGGAGTGCTATTTTGTGATGACAGATGATGAATCCAACTGGATAGATCCTGTAGCACCGACCCTCGCCCTGCCTATAGATTCACCATATCTAAAGCTTATGGCAGTCGAGAGCCGGGAGAGCACACCCCTGGATGAGGATACACCTGAGGCTGACAGTGTTGGGACGAGTGGTGCTGATGATTTTCAATCTTGTTCATCTTCTTCTGATCCCTCGGATTCAGACATTGATTGGGATAACTTTGATGAATATCTACCTTGTCTGATTCCTTTTGAGCCAACAACCATGACAGAGTGCGAGCCAATGCAGTGTATTGAGGATTCAGCAGGCCGCCCTTCGTCGGAGATTCATGCAGAGCGAGAGTTCTCCCATGCAAACCTGGTCGCCTTCACACAGAAATATCAGAAGCCGGATCTGTCACTTCCCAGTTGTCCAGAACGGAAGCCTCTGCCGCAGTCGCTGAAGTATAAATTCCTTGCGAGTGAGCCAGATATGCACCCAGTCATTATCTCAGCAGATTTGAGTTGAGAACAAGAATCTCGTCTGATGGAGGTTCTTGAAAGAAACCGCAAGGCAATAGGATGGAGTATAGCTGATCTCCAGGGGATTAGGCCGGCTCTGTGCTCCCACCATATCTATCTTGAGGACAACGCTAGGCCGTCGCGTGGGTTCCAACGACGGCTGAAGTCGGATCTTCGAGACGTAGTCATGAAATAAATTTCTAAGTGGTGGAGCGCCGATTTTATCTACCCCATCTCCGACTCTAAATGGGTTAGTCCGTTACATGTGGTACCCAAAAGACGGGTATCACGACAGTTGTCAATGAGTCTGGAGAGGAGATCGCTACCCGAGTACCCACTTCTTGGAGGGTCTGTGTGGACTACAGACGATTGAATGAGGCCACCAAGAAGGATCATTTCCCGCTACCCTTCATTGATCAGATTATCGAACGGCTAGCTGGGAAGAGTTATTACTGTTTTCTTGACGGGTATTCTGGATACAATCAAGTGGCCATTGCGCCCGAAGACCAGGAGAAAATGACATTCACCTGTCCGTTTGGGACGTATGCTTTCAGACGGATGCCCTTTGGTCTATGTAAAGCTCCGGTGACATTCCAAAGGTGCATGTTGTCCATATTCTCAGACATGGTGGGTGACTGTTTAGAGGTCTTCATGGATGACTTCTCGGTCTATGGCGACGGGTTCGATGCTTGTCTTGACTGCCTAGACCGTGTGCTTCAGCGTTGCATTGAGGTCAATCTTGTTTTATCTTAGGAGAAGAGCCATTTTATGGTGACTCAAGGGACGGTCGTTGGTCATATCGTCTCCAACAGGGGCATGGAGGTCGATCCGGCCAATGTGGATATCATCAGAAAACTCAATCCACTGTCCAATTTGCGTCAGTTGTTGTCTTTTCTGGGGCATGTCGGTTTCTACCGACTGTTCATTCAGGAATTCAGTCGTATTGCCCGACCGCTTACTGATTTGCTGACAAAAGACACCGAGTTCATCGTCAATGATAAGTGTCTTGCGTCTTTCGAGACTCTCAAAGGTATGGTTGTTTCAGCTCCTGTCCTTCAGCCACCTGATTGGTCTCTCCCATTCGAGATCATAACAGACGCTTCAGATTTTGCCGTTGGGGATGTGCTTGGACAGAGGAGGGATGGTTTACCGTTTGCCATTCACTACGCCAGCCGGACTTTGGATGCCGCTCAGCGGATGCTGGCCGTAGTCTTTACTTTGGATAAGTATCGATCTTATATTCTCGGATCTAGAGTGACAATCTACACATATCACACAGCCATCCGGTACTTAATGGCCAAGAAGGATGCCAAAGCACGCCTTACCAGATGGATCCTTCTGCTCCAGGAATTTGATATTGAGATTAAGGATAAGCCTGGAGTCAAGAATGTGGTGGCGGATCATCTCTCCAGATTGGAGAATCTTGAGGAATCTGAGCCCAGCGCACCTATCACAGAGACATTTCCAGACGAGGCGATCTTGGCGGTCGCCTCACTCCCATGGTATGCCGACTTTGTAAATTATCTTGTTACCAAGACGGTCCCTCAGGGTTGGACCAGGCAGAAACTTGAGACCTTCCTAACTAAGGCCAAGTTTTACCATTGGGAGGATCCCGTCCTTTATCATGAAGGAGGGGATAGCATCTAGAGGAGGTGCATTCCTCAAGAAGAGCAGCATAGCATCCTCACATATTGCCACAAGCTTGAGGTAGGAGGACATCATTCTGGAAAAAGGACAGCACAGAAGGTGCTTCAATCCGGCCTATGGTGGCCTACTCTCTTCAAGGATTCTGATGAGTTCGTGAAGAGATGTACTGACTGTCAGAAAATGGGAACCTGTGAACAGAGAGACATGATGCCCATGCAACCCATTCACTTTTGTGAGGTTTTCGATGCATGGGGGATTGATTTCATGGGCCCATTTCCGAAGAGTCAGGGATTCGAGCATATTTTGCTCGTTGTTGATTATGTCAGCCGATGGGTTGAGGCCATCCCCGCCCGAGCCGCAGATGCTAAAACCGTATGCAAATTTTTGAGGAAAAATATCATTTCACGGTTCGGGGTACCTAGAGTCTTGATTTCAGACGGGGGGTCTCATTTCATCAATGACAAGGTTAGGGCCCTTGCAGACGAGTTCGGCATTGACCATCGGGTTGCCACACCGTATCACCCTCAGACTAATGGTCTTGCCGAAGTATCGAACCGGGAGATAAAAACAATCTTGCAGAAAGTTGTCTGCCCAGACCGAAAGGATTGGTCACAGCTTTTGGACTCGGTCCTGTGGGCCTATCGGACTTCTTTCAAGAATCCATTGGGGACATCTCCCTTTCGTCTCGTCTATGGCAAGCCGTGCCATTTGCCAGTGGAAATGAAGCACAAATTTTTTTGGGCAGTCACTGAGTTACTGTTGGATCCCGAGAGTATAGGAGAACGGAGAAGAGCAGAGTTGGCAGCCCTGTAAGAACTGAGAGATACAACCTTTTCCAACAGCCTACAGTACAAAGAGAAAGTGAAAACATGGCACGATTCTCATATCAGCCATAAACAGTTTGAGCCAGAATAGAGAGTATGGTTGTTTGATTCCAGGCTAAAATTATTTACAGGGAAATTACAGAGCAAGTAGAAAGGTCCGTATGTGGTTAGGAAGGTACATGACAATGGCAGTATTGACATATCCGAACCGTAATCTTCCTCGACCTTCCGCGTCAATGGTCAACGTCTGAAGCTATATCTAGATCATGATCCACCGACCATTGACGTTGCCCCCATTCTTTTGGTATGAGATGTATTCTTTGACTCATATCATCTGCATCTCATACATGGTGATCAATTCCATCTTCCGCTGTACAGATCCATCTGTTCATATCACTCTTTCATCTGTTGATTTATTTTCTTCTTTTCTTCTTTTCTTCTTTTCTTCTTTTCCTCTTCTATTTTATTTATCTATCAAAAAGGTGCCACCCTTGTAGACAGTTTTCCATACTTAGGACATACTTTGTCCTAAGTATAGGGAGGTGTGCACCCCGAGTTTCTCTATTTTTTGATCCTCTCCATTGTCTCCTCTTCTTGTCTATACTTAGGGATATCTTACCCTAAGTATAGGGGGAGACAATCTGAGTACGATCTGTTCATTCCCACCCTTGACCCCTCCCTGCTGTGAACAGTCTGCTATACTTAGGATTATTTGATCCTAAGTATAGGGGGGACGGTCAACTTCTCATTCGTTGATTCATTCATTTATTCTCTGGACTTGTCTATACTTAGTACGAGTTATGTCTTCTCTTTTCTCTCCGATCTATGAGGACATAGCTCAAGCTAAGTATAGGGGGGGTCGTATATACTGCGTATATACTTTTGCCATAACTCGTACTTTCGTATTTTTCTAATAATATGGCTAATCAATCTTTAAAATTCATTAAAAACCAGTAATAAAAAGATGTTACCATTCCTCAAATTCTTTTTGTAGATACTGATTAATAAATCAGGTGAAATTTTTTTTTGCAAAATTTTTGAAAAATAGTTTGAAAATCCTTGTGAAAATCTTTTGAAAACTATTTAGAAAATATTTTGTTACATGTTTTCAACCTTTGTAAAAATATGTGGTTTGTAAAAAATTATTTTCTTTGTGTGAAATAAAACGTTTGAAAAATGATTTGCAAATGGTTTGAAAAATGGTTGCAAAAATATTTTGAAAAATCTATCTATACTGTTTTGAAAGCCTTTGCAAAATGATTTTCAAATGTGTGTATATGTTTGCAAAAATGTTTGTAAAAATTATTTTGGACTATAGTTCTCAAAAATTATGTGAAAAGCTTGTGTCAAATAAGTTTGAGGAATATATACATCATACCAAAAATCCATTATATATATACCTATAAAAATTGATCACTTACCCTTGTAAATTCTTAAAATCCACTTCTTAATATAAGAAGCACTCCCGTGTAAATATTTTAACCTAGATTTCAGCCAAAAACTTTTTGTTTTCAAAAATCCCAAAAACATTTGCAAAAATTAAAAATCCAAAAACACTTGAAAAATCTTTTTCAAAAAGACAAAAATTGCATCTGCATATGTATCATCATCATCTTTTCAAAAATCCATAAAAAGTTCAAAATCTTTGAAAATTGCATCACAAAAATAATTTCTGCATTCTGCATCGCATTTGCATAGCATTCGCATTTTTTGGATTGAGTTTGATAGTTGAACAAGTCTAAGTAAAATCCGGAGATTGGAGCTTGATTGGACCTTAAAATCTACCTAATTAACAGGAACCTTATAGGAGCTGGAATTGAGGTGCTTCAGGTTTAGTTGACTTCATTCTTTGAGGATCACGAGACTTAGTTCAATGGATTATTGACTGCCTAAGTAGAGTATTTCGGAGCACACGTACGACTCTTGTTGATAATGACCTAACTTGGACACCTGCACCTTTCACATGGCTCAACTCAGTTGGAGTGGTGAGGGGATTGGATTTGCCGGTATGAGACGCACACAGGTGGAAACATTTGTCCTCCTCTAGGGAGGGAAGTGCACCCCAACCCGTCCAGTAATGATGAGTTTTGAGGATAGGAGATCGTGGGTTGCAATAAAGCTTCAAAAGAGGGATAGTCTACTGACTCAAGAGGAAAAACTCCCTATGTAAATGCTGCTGTATATAGTATTCAAAAAATGCAAAAGCAAATACTCCAAAAAAAAGTGGACAGGCCTGTACAAAAATAAAAATGCCTGCCGGAGTGTACATATGTTGCAAAGTCAAATAAGCAAGCTTGAGCTTCAAAGTCAAATCATGTGAGCCTACAACTGGATGACTTGACTAAACTGGTCTTGCATCCTAGGATAGGTAGCTACACTGGCTACCGTCCATTCTTCTCTTCACCTCCTCCTCTTGGACTGGTTGCCACTTGAACTTAGAAAGGAATACCCTGCTCCTTGAGGGATGAGTTGTTGGATTGGGGAATCATTGTGTTGTCATATTGGAGAAGTCAGTTTCTTTGCCATTCTAGTTGGGGAGAGCCACCATCACTTACACTGTACGAGTCAGACTCATAGTCGTAAGAGTTTGCGTATGAGTTGAAGTATTTCTGACCTGGCTATTGAGGAGACTTGAACAGAGTTTTGGGATTCTCAAGGACTGTTGGATTTCAAATTCGGTTCTCATTAAGGTTCCACCCGCACTAAAATTCCAAAGGTCCGACTTAAGCTCCAAACTTTGATTTTGTGAAGACAAATTTGATAATTAAACTTAATCCAAGTTCTTCTTTTTCTTTTCTTTCTTTCTCTTTTGCACTTATTGCATAAGTGTTTGCTAGGGACTAGCAAAGGTAAAGTATAGGGGGATGATGAATCCACATTTCATCATCTTTGTTCTATCATTTTAGCCTTAAAAACCCCAGCAAATGTCTGTAAATACCCTTAATTTCATCATCTTAGCATTCATGCATGTGCATCCAATTAGTGTATAAAATACTGTAATTAAAGCCAAAATTATAGAATAAATAAAAGAAAAGAAAAAGAGTAAAATATTGTATATATTTTATTACCTAAAACCCCGAGACCTAGGCATCTTGATGAATAGGTCGACAAGGAATAAAGTAGGGGGAGATAAGGGTCAAATACAATTAAAAATGCCTTCATTCCTTATTCATTTTGGGACCTATTTTTGGTTCCACTTTTTATACATCAAATAAAGAAACTTTGTACACGAAAGTTGTAGATAATTTAATAAAGAAAAATACAAAATTGATTTCACTGAAAAATAATGTAAAGATAAAAAGTTATGGTCTGAATAAGATTCCAAAACTCCAACTTCCCAGACCTGTATCATGCAAATAAAAACTCGAAATGTACCAAATTTATTCTTTATTCATTATTTTTATAATTTTATATTTTTATAATTATGTAAATACTACTTATAATATATTTGTATATTAAAATCAGAATAAAATGCAAGAAAAACTCAAAATAAAAATACTTGTATATACAAAACACATGTGTTTTACCTATATACATACCTATACATTACTTATATTTTATTAAATATACCAAACAATTCAGAAAAATAAAATAAAAATATATTTACATGTATAAAAGTATGATATAATTTTATAAAATACTAAATAAAAATAATAAAATTAAAATACACAGAATAAAAATAAAGACTAAAATATATAGGTATTATACCTATATAGGGCTAAAAATAAACATGTAAAAATATACCTCATAAAAATAATTAAAAATCATAATAAAATACTACATAAAATACTAAACATTTTTTATTTTATAACCATAATTTAATAAAATCATTTTCGAATTTTTATTGAATTTATAAACCTTTTTCAGGACCTTTTTCCTGGTTGGTCCACGTGGACCAACCAGGGGGCAGTAGCAGTTGACCTCGGTCAATTGTCTGCCCTAGGTCCTGTAGCCCGTGTTAGACCCATGTTTGACCCCAACTTCTTGATTTTTTCGAGGGCTCCTCATTGCTCTTCTCATGATAAATCCTCTGTGACTTTTTCTCCTCGATCTCCCAGCCATCACGCCTAGGTGAATCCTTGGCAAATGGATCAAAGACCTGACCGCTAGACCTCGTCCAAGGAGCTCTGTCGTCAACACTACAAAATCGAGCCCCTGACTTTGATTCAATTTTCGAACCCCAATCTTTGGCTAAATCGCGCCCTTGTTGATCCCAAACGCATCCTGGAGGTGACAGCTCCACGATCGACTATCTAAGGAGGCGGAGCAACAGCCTAGGGCGTTCCAATCACCTCCGGTCGACCACCGTCGAGGTACTCCCAACCTCGGGCACCCCAGGCCCTTGAGGTAGTTCTTTCACCTTAATCTCTCTTGCATTCTTCTATCCATAGTTCTAGGAACAAAATCCCTCAAAAAGATCTCGCTTACATCGATCGATTCATCCATTCATCTCATCTCGCCGGAGCGCAACTGAGGTCGAACATCACCCCATCGTTCCACGCTACATCTCCACCATCTTGAGGCCCAGGCATTTTGCCCTGGACCTCCTAATCCTTTTTGCAGGTCAAAGCACGTTCATTCGCGCCTGGAGGCAATTCTGGAGCCTCGCCAGAGCTAACGGGGGTCTGTAGCTCTGCCACGCTCCCGTGAGCCCCTCGTCCATCGCCGAGGTTTTCTGACGCCGCCAGCAGCAAGAGGAGACCTTCAGGAGTCTCCACGGCCATTTTGAAGCTCTACCGTCACCGGAGGTCAGAGATCTCGGGCGGAGAAGCTCGCCCTCGCCGGCGCTCTTCGCTGTTCTTGATCCCCGCCTCCGCACCGTTGGATCGTGGAGAAGCCCCAGATTCCACGCCGATCATTGGATCGTGCAAAGCTCGCCACCGTCAGATCGTCTCCCAACGATCTAATCTACGCCGTCCAACGCGAAGCGTGACCAGCCATTGGATCTGCGACACGTGTTTAAGTGAAGACCACCAGCCGTCGGATCCATCTCGAAGGGGTAATTTGCAGAGACCCCCTTCTATTTTTGTGATAGTCTTTTAGTCCATTAACTTTATTTTGTAGTTTAAATATTTTGTAAAATTTGCAAGTAGCCCCTAAAACTTCCCTTATTTACACTTAGGCCCCTTGCCACGTCACCTCACGTGACCTGTTCACGTGAGGTGTGGGCATTTTGCAAGGGGGCCCTCAGCCCTTTTATTATTTCATTCCAGTACCAGGAGTTGTGATTTAAATGTTAAACTTTTGCGAAAATTGCATGTAAGCCCTCGGTCTTTGTGGAAATTACATTTCAGTCCTCGCCAGACGCGTGCAAGTCACGCGCCCTGGTGGACATTTTGTGAAGACACCCCTGCGGGTTTAGGAATTGGTATTTGGTCCATAAATTTCAATATTCAGTGTATTATTTTGTGGAAAAATTGCTTGTATGCCCCTGGACTTTTGAGTATTTGCATATCTACCCCTGCCAGCCTTGAGATTTTTGTGTGCTTGTAGTACTTATTTGGAGCATCATTTTAATTCCAAAAATTCTCAAAAATTAAACTTAAGCTCCTGTGTGCTTGTTCTTTAACGTCATATTTTTAGTTTTTGATTTTATTGCATTTTCATATTTATTAAAAATAAAAAACTTCCCATTTCATCACTGTCTAGCTTAGAAAATACCAAAAAATATTAAAATACCTTAAAAAAATTCCAAAAAAATTCCCTACTGTCTATTTTAACCTATTTTAGTGTCAGTCCAAAAATCACTAAAACTCTCAAAAGAAAAACCTTAAAAATTCGAAAATATTTAAAAACTTCAAAAAATTCTTAAAAATTAAAGAAAATCCCAAAAATTGCAAACTCAATTGCTATAGGTTCTTTATTTTATCATCTTTGATTGAAAATTAGCTTGGGAAACTTTGTGGCTTTTTGATATTTTTAATTTCCATTTTACCCCCAGCTAGTAGTTAATTCCCTGTTTTGCTTTATTTCAGTGTTTAAAATTACCAAAAATATTCTGAAAAATACCCAAAAATCATAAAAAACAGTAAAAATCATAAAAATACCAAAAAGATTTTATTCCTAAATTTTTGAGCATTTTTGCATATTTTTATAAATAGTGTAGCACCTCTTTAATTACCTTGTTTATATATTCCAATATTGAAAAAAAATATATACATATAAAACATAAAATCATAAAAATCAGAAAATTAAAAATCAAAATACAAAATTAAAAATTAAATACAAAATAAAAAAATATAAAAATTAAAAACCCACAAAAATCATTTGCTTGCATAGTATAGACAACACTTCACCTTCACTCACATACACACTTGTGCATCTACCCTGCTTTCTCCCTGTGTTCGAACTCTCTGCATACTTGCTTGTTGTGCAGAGTTAAAAATAAATTTTAACTCCACATTTATTTCTCATTGTTTGATCTATAGTGTGGGTTATATGTTGATCTTAGTTGGGATTTTGCGTGGTCGACACTTCGACTGAGTTCCCGCCTTGTGTGGAACTTAAGACCCGTTGAATTTTGGCTAAATCAAGTTCCCATATATAAAGTTTGTTCATTTGATGAATAAATAATAAAGAATAAAATGGGTGTAAAAAATACTTTATTGGAAAAAATTAATGAGTTTTTATTAGATTTTTGGCCCTTATCTCCCCATACTTTATTCCTTGTCGATCAACTTAATTCTTGCCTTGGTATTTAGGGTCATAAAATATCATTGATATTTTATGCCTTTTCTTCTCTTCTCTTTATTCTATAATTTTAGTATCAAATCATATTATTTACACAATAAATGCAATAAATAATGAATGTTGTTTTGTACAAATTGATGCTTTTTACATGCATTAGTTAAGATTTTTAAGGCTAAAATGATATAATAAAGGTGATGAAATGGAGATTCATCACTACTATGAAACCCAGCAACCAAAACCTTCTTCTATATATGAACCCTCCTCCTCCGATCATCTTCATCCACCATATCAACCGTTCTTCATAGAAAAAGTGAGATAGAGATAGAGGGTCATTATTCTCATCCTCGTCGATGACAGCGACGAGGTGCTTCAACTTCTCCCCAACATAATCCGTGTTCACTAGAACATGTAGCAACATCCCCAAGTTGCTATTAGGATTTGTCATTCTCGTCGCGGTCATTCATCTCATATTTGCTTCAAGTCATTGCATTGCTTATTTTAAAATTTAAAAAACTTTGCAAAATTATTAAAGAAATATAAAAAATCCTCTTTTGAAAATCAAACTAAAAACTATTAAAAATTAATTCTAAACTCTCATACTAGCTCCATGAGTTCGACCTTGGGACTTGCCCAAGTAAAATAAACAATTTCCACATTATTGATTGAATTGTTTTGTGTGGTTTTGACCAATCGTTAGGTTTTCGAACTACAAATGATAAAATTAACACAAGGATTCTAATGGTTCGTCAATGGTGCCTTTGACGGAGGGGCATACAATTTCTGATTAATTTTTAAACAACTTAGTGCATAGTGTTTTGTATTTTCGGGTAGTCGGATGTTACGTCCCCAGGGTCCAGATACTCAGCAATACATATCCACACATATGATTCTACATATGAAATATCAAACATTGTAATTTATGCAAAAGAGTAGTGAGAAGAGAGAGCAATCATTATATTTTTTTCCCATTCATAATCAATGTCACAAAAGATGTACAATGTACCAAAATGTAAAGTAACATGCACATATAAATCACGTTTCTCAAAGCAATAAGTGCATGTACAGTAAGGCAAAGAACAAATCCCAACTGTACCTCAAAAGGAGATGAAAAAGTTGACCACGGACTGCCTACTGATGCGACTTCCTCTCCTGCGAACCTGATGATTTCATGCATATAGGATTATGAGCAAAGCACCCAATATAGATATAAAACAACAATTAAATGGAAAAGGGTGTGCAAAAAAACATGGACGGTAAGAAAGCAACAACCCAATAAGAAAAAAAGACTACTAACAAGTACTTAATGAGAATGAACAACCTATAATGTAGCTCTATCCTTCAGAATACCACATTTAAATTGTTTAAGATCTATCATTGTTATTTATGTACCTCCTACCAAAGTTCCATATATTACACATGAGATAATATATTTAATTTGAACCATGATCAATTTGGATCGACTCCTCATTAGTAAGAGTCCACGATGGTAGGCAACAAGGCAGTATTAGTAATGGAAATAGTATATGGTCTTAACCACGATGGTCTCACACTATGACTCCAAGATACATCATATCGAGTTGGAGGGCTCCTGTAGGCATGTGTGAAGTAGATGCACCCTAACTAAGTTCCCAACAATATCCGATACTAACCTTTTCACTTTCCTTCTTGATTATAATTCTCATTTCATTGGTAGCTCTCTTGTTCCCATAATTAATCACATTTCAACGACACTGATCTAATGTCCAACCTGATGAGATAAACTGCTTGATTTGAAACATAATAAACTATTAACCCCCACTCGTCGGTTTGAGTCCACGAGGGTAGTGCACAAGGTAGAGCTCATGATTTGATTTTAGGATCTGATTTAGCACTCGTCACTATAGTCGGAAAGTCCTATGACTACCTTATGTTTTTCTCCGGTTACGGGGCAAACCAGTAAAAACACCTCTTTCACTAACCACATCTCAGAACTTCCTTCATAGAACCAATACGAGAAATCAATTTGGGTGATAAGCTCAAATTGCCCTCACGTATTATTACTATGACCAAAATCAAAGGCAAAACTACCAGCCACACATCCTCGAACACCGTCGCACAACCATCATAACTACGTTGGGGTACAATCAAATTATGTGTCTCCCAACCAACGTAATTGCTGAGGTCGCGACCGTCTAGTCATCCACCCGATGACCCAAGGGTGCATGCCCATCCCTTGCGGTTGCTATCTCCAACTACCAATAGCAACACGAGATGTCCATCCGTACGCGAAACCTCAACACGAAGAAACACTCAAAGCACGCGGGAACCACATCTGCTGCAAAATAGATATCTCAATCTTTATAATTGGTATCATATCACTTTCATCATCACCTCGAAGATCTCATATTAATGTATATCACATTGGTTATTTGACTCAACAAGGTAACTAAATTTCTACATTTTTTTTCTTCCATTGAGTATTCCCGTTTAAACCACTAACAAAACATGGAATCTATGTAGGTAATGTAGTTGTTCGACCAAGAAATGTTTGCTTTATCTATGAAATGCTAGAAAGTGACTAGTAGTAGCTGAGAAATAAAAGGGAATATGAAGCATATGGAAAGACAGATTTCATATGCTATTAAATCATCCTCAAAACTTGGATAATTGGCATGTTTACACTATTTTCCTTTGGATCGGAGAAGTTGTCATATTGATGCTAAGAATGTTAGCTATATTTAGAGACAGCAATTAATTATGGGCAAGTCCCAATTGTAAAGCCACGCATGCTTCAAATATGCGAAGTGTATCATCATTGTTAACATCCCCAAAATGTAGAAGAGGTCATAATGCAAGATTTCTAATGTCAATCTTATGCTATGTGGAAGTATATCGAATAGTAAGAGAGCACCATCATTGTGTCAGATCCTTACATATAACTTGTAATATTGTGGTGCATGTCCTACTCCACAGAATAAGTATAGAGTCAACATATGTAGTTTCTTACATTCTTTCTTTCAAGGAAAACAAGTATGGATCCTTTTATAGGAAACGTACTCGCATAAGTTCCATTTTAAAGCAGTGATGGACTAAATGAAGCACCCTCTACTTGGTTGCTGAACTCAGTAGAGGATCTAATTTTCACAAGGCTCCAATTATAGAACTCTGAAGATATTTTAAGCCACATGTATATAATATCACCTTCGTGAGTTTCCTCCAACCAACATTAACCAGATTGTGCAAGTCTGAAATGAGTTGGACATTGTGTCTACGAAATTTTGGTTGAAGAAAGTTGCTAACTAAGACATGGCAGCTGTAATAGAGTCAAAATCCCGATATTGATTTTCATCGAACCTTTGCAGCGTTAGTTAACCCGTAGCTAACCAGCCTTCCTGAGTAGAATGGTTAGGGACATGCTCTAACTCTTCTCGTACTCCTGCTTGCTCACGTACCGACACTCCAACACAAGCACGGGCACGAAACTCCGGATCACTCAAGAACACTCTCAAGAACACGCTCAAGGACGCTCAAGAACTCAACCAAGCAATCACACAAGGCACGAGCACAAAGCTCTTCTCTTATTAGAAGGAGAACTCTCTCTGGAGTGGGTGCTGACACTCTACACTTGTGTGTTTACAAATGAGCCACCACCTCTCCTTTTATACGAGACTCAAGGCAACCCAAGGGACACTCATTATTACCTATACAATAATGATATATGAAGACACAAGAGACCCTTCGAGTTCTTCGACAACCCTTCACGTTTCTCAACAACTCTTCGTCTCCTCGTCTCTTCAACTCCCTTGTTGTCCTTTCATCTTCCGACACAGGTGATGCCACATCAACTACCCAATCATCAGCACACTCGTACTCTGACGCTTGCTGATGCAGCTTTGCCATAATTCACCGAGTGCCATCGAACACTCGGTCTGGTGCTAAAGGGAACCCGCGGCCTCCAGACTCTTGTGCGGTAAACACGTCCTTAGAGTTCCGCGTGCTAAGGGAAAATCCTCCAGAACTTCGCTATCGTGGCCTTCAGACCACTCTCGTACGTCTACTATCGAGCATGCTCGATAATGCTCGTACTCAGCACCTGCAACGCTCCATGCCTTTGTGGATTGTCACACATCAGTACCGATACCGTGCACCTACTAGCGTACGCCTATGTGACCATACCACATTGCTCCTCAATGCATACTATTTCATTGCATACCGCCCTTCTACGCTCGCGTACATACCTGCTGCGTGCATCCACCGACATGTCTTGCACTGTTGTCTGTACTTGCTGCTCGCACTGCTACAAGCTTCACAACACTCTGCTATCGAGCTAGTGTCCTGTGTGACGCTTCTCCCTTGTAACGTACGGTTGAGCCTCCGGACTCTAGTGGATAACCTTCGTAATACCGACGCATTTTCGAACTCATCCTAAAGTCCATCTCCATCGATCATTCTCGAGCATCCATCTACCATGCCTGCGCGATCATTCTCGATCACATAATTTGAGGATGTGACAAGCCTCCCCCACCTGAAGAATCGGTTGTCCTCAACCGAGCATTCCCTCTTCAGTTAGTGTCCCGTCACGATCCTCCATCCACTGCGCACCTCCTGATGCGGCTCAATTGGGAGGGTGGTGCTTCCTTGCACTACCTCCCTTCGTACACCTAGTCTTCTCACAAGCCACGTCCCTCCATGACTTGGTCTTCAACATGAAAAGTGGATCTTCCTTGTTAGCTCCCATTTTCGGTGTATCCTTCGCGGATTTTGCATCTCCATTGCTGGTTTGTAGCAGCTCCAGCTCCATATGTGGAGTACTCACCTCCACGCTTGCTCGTTGATGATCCCGATCGTTCCCTGTTGATGTACCCATGTCTTGGGAAATGAACACCTCCTGCGCTTTGAGCATCTTTGGTATCTTGCCTCCTACAAGATCATTGGTGGTGTGGTTCGTCACCACTCCACCCCCATGGACATGTAACTTCTTGCCCATGCTGCATCACCCTCCAGAGCTCTGCCTCGCCTTTCTTATGCATGGATGTTCTCCTATCTGTGGCCTTGGTTCTGTGCCTCCAGCACAGACATTGGTGCTCTGCATGCACCTGCGAACTCCTGTGCATTCTCGATCGAGCCTTGGCCCTTCCAAAGCTCTTTATTGTGGAGTTCCCTCCCTCCACCGAATTTGAAGCTCCAGCTCGAAGTGTTATGAGACGTACCTTGGGCAAGGCACCGATTGCTCCCAAGAGTACTGATGAAGCCACATTTCATCATCTTTATTCTATAATTTTGGCCTCAAAAACCCTAGTAAATGCGTGTAAATAGCATTAAATCCATCATCTTAGCATTCACGCATGTGCATGTAATTAGTGTATAAAATACTATAATTAAAGATAAAATTATAGAATAAATAAAAGAAAAGAAAAAGAATAAAATATTGTAAACCCCGAGACCTAGGCATCTCGATGACTAGGTTGACAAGGAATAAAGTAGGGGGAGATAAGGGCCAGAATCTAATAAAATTCCTTTATTTAATTCATTTTTTATTCATTTTGGGACCTATTTTAGTTCCACTTTTTATACTTCAATTAAAGAAACTTTATACATGAAAGTTGTAGATAATCAAATAAAGAAAAATACAAAATTGATTTCACCCAAAAATATTATACAGATAAAAAGTTATGATCTGAATAAGATTCCAAAATCAAAATCTATCAAACTCACCTTTAATTGTATATAATTTTTAATAATCTACTTAATGAAGGTAGTTTCGTATTTTTCGGAGTTACGATTTGAAAGTTGAGTTTTGGACCCTTGTTGTACAATAGTGTACGCCTTTTTCTTTCTTTTGTATAGATTCCTTTTTTAACTCTTTTTTTCTTTTTTTCTTTTGATTTCAATTTTATTTTGTTAGTTGTATATTCTAATTTCTATTAAAAATATAAAATCAATTAAAAAATATAAAATAAAAAAAGATACAGAAATAGTTTTTCTCTATACAAGTCAATTTAGCTTGTATTCTATCTTTATCACTTTTTCTTATTATCTTACAAAATTAAAAATCAACAAAAATATTTCAAGTTTTTATATTATTAACAAGAAAACAAGACTAAAAATCATAAAAATCTAAAATGGGTATTTTATACCTTAAAAAAACATGTTTTAAATTTACATCTTTTGAAAAAAAACTTTCTTCCGCAATATTCTAGATGACATTATTTTGAGATAGTTTCATGATTTGAGTTTATTTTGAGGTCTCTTGTTATTCAAATAAATTTTCATTGGGAAAGACCTCTCTTTTTTGATTAGTACACATGAGCATAAAGACAATCACTAGTGTCCAAAAAAATTTGAAATAGTCCACTCCCATTGGTGGAGGCCTCCCCCAATAGCCATCATCTCTTCCATTCCTCCACCAAATAAAAGAGCTTCATCTCCCATTTTTGAATTCATCCACCATTAGAGTCTTCATTCTAGCTCCTCTACCTCCATTGTGACAGAGTGAAGGTTGGAGACGAAGCCACGACGAAGGGAGGATTCTTTGGCGTGATCCCTTGGTGTCTTGCTCCATTGTATCACAAGCTCTTAGCTTGTCAAGCCTCTTCTCCGCCGGAATCGAGGCCATGACCGGTCATTCTCATCGGAGAATCGATCACCATAGGCGACTACCTTCACATGCTACGTTTTTCTTCTTGTAGGTAACTTTTAGATTTAGTTTTTCTTCTTGTTGTAGTGTAACAACCCATTATCTTCAACTTTTCTCCATCCTCATTCGTCGCGGCTAACCATCTCACCGCTGCCATCCTCCGCGATTCTACGTATCCTCATACACAACCCCCTTCATCTTCGGCCACATACGGTGGTCGGAGCACATCCTTCTTCCCTCACCAAAGCGAAGGAAAACCCATTCACATCCCATTTTTTTGTGTACCTAACATCTTGGCCGAGTTTTGTACTCGAGCCCTTCTTCTAATTGCAGGTACATCGGAGCACTTTCACGCACATTCCCTTATTATCCAAGAGCAGCTTGATGCCACCTAGGTTAGTGGGGCATTTTGCTATCACGTCCCCGCATTTTTGGCATATTTCGGAAAGTTTTCGAGTACATTTTGTAATGCGGTTTCGTATTTACTTTTTCATCTGTACCCCTATGTTGTAATAGCTATAACTCATTCGTCTGAATTCGGTTTCTCGTGAGATTTTTTTGTTAAAAAGTTGTTTAAGAGTTCTACATCATATCCAAATTTCACATTTTTCTGATGTACAAACTATTTATGGCGAATTTATGAAGTCAGAGTAGTGATTGGGCTTGTTTTGTTGATAACGCTTTAAATACTCAATATCACTCCCTCATTTTTGGATATGTTGTAGTAATTAGCAGGGCCGAATTTGGGGTTCAAATTTCAACAAAAAATATTGCGATTTGTGTCCTATAGAATTTCTACAATATTTTTAGTGATTGATTTATTTCTGGAGCATCTTTCATCTATTTGAAAATCTAAAAATATGTCCATGTGCCCCTGACTTTGTTTTATAATTAGAGATTTTTGTTGTATTTTTATCTTTTTTTTGAGTAGTAAAAAAACAAAAATATCATTTCTACCTTCTTGCAGTCTTTTATTTTTAATATATTCATTACCTTTTAAAAAATTCCCAAAAAATTATATTTTGTTTGTTTATAAATGTTTTAACTTCATACCGAAAATCATTAAAAATTTCAAAAGAAAACCCCTAAAAATAGCAAAACACCAAAAACCTTCCAAAAAATCTTAAAAATTCTAAAAAATCCTAAAAATACAATTTCAGTTTCTGAATTTTCCTTATTTTTTATCTTTATTATAAAATTAAGTTGAGGAAGTTTTGATTCTATTTGATATTTTTCATCCTCATTTTAATTTCGGCCAACAACCTATCTCACTATTTACTAGTATTTTTGCCCTTAAAAATACCAAAAAATAGGAAAAAAAAATCTAGAAATATCACAAAAACATTAGAAAAATATAAAAATCACAAAAACATTCCATTTCCTGTATTTTGAGTATCTTCCCCTATTTTTATCCCTCTCTTGTCTCTAGTGTACATATATATTCCTTATATACATTATATCTTTATTAAAAAAATCTAAAACTACGAAAATCTCAAAAGAAAATACAAAATCAGTAAATTAAAAACCAAAATATAAAAATATAAACTCAAAAATTAAATAAAAAATATAAAATTCAAAACCCACAAAAAATAGCACATTTAGACAAATATTCACAACCACATTTTGTGCATTTTGCTTGTTCTATCCTGCTTGCTCCTTGTGTTCGACACTCTACATTACTTGCACTATACACATATTTTGCAGAGTTATAATAAATTTTAACTCCACACTTGTTTTTTCATTGATTGATTTGCTTGTGGGTTAATTGTTGATCTAACCGGGATTTACCGAGGGTCGCCGCAGCGACCTTGTCTCCGCCTTGTGTGAGACATTTAGACCCCTGTGATTCTTGGTTAATCAAGTACCTCACCTTGTTCTTCCTCCTCCTACTCCGCACGAAGAGAGTTTAATTTCTCCTTCTTTTGGCACTCCCGCGCCCGAAGCGGTCCATCACATATGAAGCAGCCATTGCTCTTGGGTTGCTCCCTCCTCTTGGAGTACCCTCATTCCTCTGTTGGTGGATCATGGGCAATGCCTTTGCCCTTGTCCTTCGACCGCACCTTCAGCTTGATGGTGAATTCCTTCTCTTCAGCCATGTGGCCTGGTTGGGCACCGTAGTCGACCAATGCATCCACCACCATGATCGATGAATTCAAGTCTCTCATGCCCTGCCTTCGTAGTTCGGCTTGCGCCCAGTTCTGCAACCCTATCGTGAAATTGAACAACTTGTCCTCCTCGGACATCCCCTTGATGTCCAGCAGCAAAGACGTGACCTGCTTCACTTACTCACGAACTATGCCAGTTTGCTTCAGGCGTTGAAGAGCCTCCCGTGCAACCCACATAGTGTTTTTCGATAGGCACTGCTCCTTCAGTTTTGTGACTAGATCATCCCACCTAGAGATCTTCGGTCTTTCCTCGTCTGATGCACGACTCCTTTACCATAACTTAGCATCGCTCAACATGTACATTGATGCCAAGCCCACTTTCTCACCTTCCTTCGTCTTGGTCACCTCAAAGTAAAATTCCATATCACATAGGAAGTTCTCCAAATCTTTCGCACTCCACATACATGTGAAGGGTTTGGGTTCAGGTACCTTACGTCGCTCCTCGCTTTGCCCGCTTTCTTTCCCGCTTTCTTGGCACCAACCAAGCTCTGATACCAAATATCACAGGGTCAAAATCCCTCTATCGATTTCGAGCGAACATGTGCGGCGTTAGCTATCCTGTAGCTAACCAACCTTCCTGAATAAAACGGTCACGGACAGTGTTGCAAAATCCGGCCGACTAGGCCGACTAGTCGGTCCGACTATGCGACTCGGGGGGTACCCGATTTGAATGGTCTAAATCGGCCTATAGTCGGTTGAGCTCGATTAGTCGGGCGCCTAATCGGTCTAGTCGGCCGCTTAGGCGACCGATTTTTGCATAGAAGATCCGAGCTGGGATCTGGATGTTAAAAAAAGGGTTACTGTTAGATAGTAACCCTCCACTCACATCGATCGATCGATAGAACCCTTTCGACCCCCCCTCTCCCGTACGTGATACCCCCAGGCCCCACCGCCTCGTCGCCTCGCCGGTGCCGCCCCCCTCGCCGGTGCTGCCCCCAGCGCTTCGCAGCCCCCACCGCGTTCAACGCCTCGCTGCCTCCGCCCCCTCGGTTCCAGCAGGTTAGGTTTTTTTGCTTTTATTTCCTCTGGTTTTTAGGTTGATGATGTTAAAGCTAAATGTTAATATGTTATTGTTAGCAAACAACAATGTTAGGTTATGTAAGTTTTCTCCAATTTTTTTTGTTTTTGCTTAGGTTGATCTTAGATGTTATAGCTTTGATTTGATTAGGTTAATGATGTTGAACTTAGATGTTAATATGTTAATGTTATTGTTAGCAAATAACAATGTTAGGTTTTCTTCAATTTTTTTTTGTTTTTTCTTAGGTTGATCTTAGATGTTAATATGTTTGCTTAGGTTTTCTTAGGTTGATGATGATGAACTTATATGTTAATATGTCAATGTTATTGTTTGCAAATAACAATGTTAGGTTTTCTTCATTTTTTTGTTTTTGCTTAGGTTGATCTTAGATGTTATTGCTTAGATTTGCTTAAGATGATCTTAGATTTTATTGTTAGGATATATTTTCTCTTCTAAGTTTGGTTAGCTTTGTGTTTGATGTGACTATGTAGATGGATACATCTCCCGCGAACGTCGCTTCTGGTAGCGACTTGTCTTTTTATGTGCCACCGGGATCAACTGATCCTGCATGGCAATATGGTTATCTTTTGAACCGTACAGGTTCGAATACAGTTACTTGCAGATTGTGCAAGAAGGTTATCAAGGGAGGTGTGTACAGGTTCAAGCAACATATAGCACACCGTAAAGGCAATGTGGCTGCATGTCCCAAGGTGTATGAAGATACGAAGAAGAAGATGATCGTATATCTTGATGACGTTGCATGGAAGAAGAGCCAGAAAGCCGTTGATGTTCAGGAGCCGAGAGAGGATGTTGATATTACTGGAGATGCGAGTTCGGCGAAGAGATCACGGGTATCTGACTCGTTGGAGCAGAATGTCGCGTTGGAAGGATCATTACGTTAGATGACCATAAAAGATGCATTCTCCAAAGAGCATCGTGATAGGGTCACCCCGTATATAGCCAACTGAGAATATACATCGGCGATTCCTTATAATGCACTGACGACGAAACCCTTCATGCAGATGGTGGAGGCGATTGGGAAGTATGGGCCTGGACTAAAGACTCCCACGAGGTATGAGCTTAGTGGTCCACTTCTGAAGGATGCAGTGAAGAAAATGCACGATGACGTGCAATGTCATCGTGATATGTGGAAGGCGACATGATGCTCTTTGATGACTGATGCGTGGACGGACATGCATGGAAGAAGCATCATCAATTTTTGTGTTAATTGCACCTTGGGGACTTCATCTTTGAAGTCCATAGATGCCTCAAATGAGGCCCACACTGCGGAATACATCTTCAAGCTGTTGGATGAGTGTCTTAATGAAGTGGGCATAGATAATGTGGTTCAGATTGTGGTGGATAATGCATCTGCCAATGTAGCAGCGGGAAGATTGCTGCTCACCAAATATCCACGGATTTGGTGGACTCCATGCGCCACGCACTCCCTTGATCTTGCTTTGGAGGAGATAAGCAGAGAGACGAAGGTGAGGTGTGCAATCACAAAGGCAAAGAAGCTTACGGTGTTTATATACTCTCACACCAAAACTCTAAGCTTGATGCGTATGTTCACCAATAAGAGAGACATTGCAAGGCATGTCCAAACAAGATTTGCAACCACTTTTCTTACTCTTGAGAGCCTGAATGAGAAGAAAGACAAGCTTAGATTGATGTTTTCCTCAGAAGAGTGGAGGAACTGCAAATGGTACAAGACCAAGAAGGGAGAAGCAGCGAGTTCTATTGTATTCATCCTTACATTTTAGAACCACATTGCACACACCATCCGAGTTTTCACTCCATTGGTTCGTTTATTGCGAGTTGTTGACGCAGATCGACGTCCATCCAAGGGCTTTGTGTACGGAGGGCTTGAAGATGCCAAACGGGAGATAATTGCACATTCTATGGCGTGGAGTCATCTTACAATTTTTTGTGGATGTTTTTACCTCCAAGACCAAAGGGAGGCTCGATACTCCATTGCATCTAGCGGCTTATTACTTGAACCCATTTTTCTTCTACACTGAATCTCGTGGTGATCCGGATGTTGTGGTGAGGAGAGGGTTTAAGGAGTGCATGGAAAGATTTTATCCAGATTTGGATGTACAAGATGCAATTACCAGGGACGAGCTTCCAACATACAAACTTGGTCGCGATGATTTTGGCAAGCCTTTAGCTGTGAGACAGAGGATGACAAATGATAACAATTATGACCCAAGTATTTCATGCTGGACGATTCTCTCTTTGGCAATATTATAGTATAATTATATTGACGAATTCTCTATTTAAATAGCTAATTGGTGGTATAATCATGGAGATGACACACCTCATTTGAAAGTCATGGCCATCAAGATCTTGAGCTTGATGTCTTCATCCTCTGGATGTGAGCGTAACTGGAGTACATTTGACTCGATAATGACTCCATTCCACCCACCAAATTGATTACTAATAGTAAACTATAATGTAGTAATTGATGTACAATTTGTATTTTGATGTTTAGATCCATACCAAGAAGAGGAATCGATTGGAGACGAAGAAGATGAATGATCTTGTGTATGTTCGTTTCAATTCAAACCTACGGGAACGTTGAGTTGAAAAAGAAAAAGATCCTCTCTCATCTTGTTATCGTGCATACATGGCTTAATGGACTGGAGGTGTCCATGCTCATGATGAGGAGGTTTTTCCAGATTCCGGATTGACATGGGGTGATGTAGCACATGCTAGTGGTGCTGAAGAGAATTTGGAACCGAGAAGGAGCTAGCGAGTTGACCGAAGCAAGGGAGCTGAGCTAGCGAGTTGACCGAAGCAAGGGAGCTTCATCTTCAAGCTCCAATGCTACGCCGATGAATGAGAACGAGGAGTTACATCTTGATGATATAGAAGAAGAAGAAGAAGATGATGATGAGGAGGAGGAGGACGACGGCGACGAAAAAGAAGAGATGGACTCGGATAATGACATTGAGGATTGATTCGATTGACTTGTCTTCCTTTCCACTTGTATTATTTTTTTGGACATGTTGTATGTGTTTTTGAACATTCTATCGTGTTATGTACCAAACATTTTGAATATTTGATCTTAACTTCATTTTTTCTTCTCTTGTTATAATTTCTTAAGCTCTTGAAAATGTTAAATTTACTAAAATTATAAAGATAAATGATAGTATATGTATTAAAATTTGATTTATATATTAAAAATAATTTAAAAAAAATCAAAATCGACTAATGCCCGACTAAATCCGATTACTCTCCCGATTGTCGATTAATCCTTAGTCAGTAACCTTGCCGACCGAGTACCGACTGCTGACTTCTACAACCTTGGTCACAGACACGCTCTAACTCTTCTCATACTCCTGCTTGCTCACATGCCGACGCTCCAACACAAGCACGAGCATGAAACTCCGGATCGCTCAACACTCTCAAGAACACACTCAAGAACGCTAAGAACTCAGCCAAGTAATCACACAAGGCACGTGCACAAAGCTCTTCTCTTATTAGAAGGGGAACTCTCTCTGGAGTGGGTGTTGACACTCTACACTTGTGTGTTTACAAATGAGCCACCACCTCTCCTTTTATACGAGACTCAAGACAACCCAAGGGACACTCATTATTACATATACAATAATGATACATAAAGACACAAGAGACCCTTTGAGTTCTTCAGCAACCCTTCGCGTTCCTCAACAACTCTTCATTTTATCGTCTCTTCGACTCCCTTATTGTCCTTTCATCTTCCTGCATGGTTGACGCCACATCAATCACCCGGTCATCAGCACACTCGTGCTCCACGCTTACTGATGCAGCTTTGCCATAATTCATAGAGTGCCACTGAACACTCGATCTTGTGCCAAAGGGAACCTACAACCTCTACACTCTTGTACGGTAAACCCTTCCTTAGCGTTCTGCGTGCTAAGGGGAAGTCCTGTAGAACTTCGCTATCGTGGCCTCCAGAACACTCTCATACGTGTACTACCGAGCATGCTCGACAATGCTCATACTCAGCACCTGCAACACTCCATGCCTTCGTGGATCGCCATGCATCAGTACCGATACCGTGCTCCTTCGTGCGTACGCCTATGTGACTGTACCGCATTTCTCCTCAATGCATACTGCCCTTCTGCGCTCGCGTATGTACCCACTGCGTGCATCCACCAACATGTCTTGTACTGCTCTTTGTACTCGCTACTCGCACTGCTACAAGCTTCACGACACTTTGGTATCGAGCTAGTGTCCTGTGTGACACTTCTCCCTTGTAACGTACGGTTGAGCATCCAGACTCCCGTGGATAACCTCCGTGATACCCACGTATTTTCAGACTCCTCCTGAAGTCCATCGATCATTCTCGAGCATCCAGCTATCGTATCTGCACGATCATTCTTGATCAAAGAATTTTGGGGTGTGACAACATCTTACTTCTAATAAGAAATAATCACAGACTTTCACCAATAGAATTGGAAAACTATGGTTACCGGTGTTAAATTGATGATTGGAGATTGGAAGGGCGAGGGAAATGGAGCCAATGTACTTTTCCGGCATTCATCCTTCGTGCATGCACCATATGACACAAAATCAACGTGATCAGGCAACAAAATCAAAAATCTGACCCTATGAAACAATTCACGGAAATCGACAACAAGGAGGGGGTGGGGTTTGTACCTCGTAAACGCAAGAAATCAGTCCCCTACGACGAGGTCTTTGCGTGGATGTTCACAACTTCTCGATCAGCCGCTCCGACGAGCTCTGCGGTGGAGCTCTGGCAAGCCAAACTTGGAAAATGAGGTCTGGTACAACCTAGTCACACCTAAGCCTCTTTTATACTCGGGTTTAGTTAACAAGATCCGAATTCAGATCCGGTTCGACTCCAGGTCTGTTTACCCATATGAAATTATAAAACGATTGTATCTCATTCGTCCGATGTCGGATTTCAATATTCTTGGTGTCGTTGGAAAGGTCTCAATGTGACTACATAATAGACTTCATTTGCTAAATTTGGATACTGGATTAGGTCTAAATTTTAAAAGGAAGGGAACATAAGTGTATAAGAGTCGAATCGAAATTCGTATATCGAGCAATATCGAGACCCGATTCGTATGGACATCCGATATTTATACCGTATTTTGTATTTTAACTCATACATAAGTCTCAAGGTCTCCCATCCGATCTCTGATTTCTTATAATTAATCTCTATCTATTTCCGATTATTTTCTTTATTATTTTATTTTATGTATATATTTTTGGATCTACTTTTAATATATTTATTTCTCTTTTGTGCAAGGGACCTATTAGACATGGAGTAGTTTTTTTGGGAGTCGATGTAACTAAAGGAGATTAGAGGTGAGCGATTATGTGGACCAAGCTCACAACGGATGCGTAAAAGATGAACATTAATTTTAGAAAGAGATCATTTATATTAGATTTTTATTTATTTTTTCATATATTTATTTTTATAAATAATTTGTAATAACTGCTAATTTTCAATGATCATTGTTTAAGAACTCACGCGTGTACCCAAATTTTGGACTTATGGGCTATCTTGACCACAATTGTGTGTGTTGGACATGCTAGCCCACGACGAGCCATTATGCAGTAAATATTATTGCAGATATCATTCCTTATCTTATTTCAGATAGAACCTTGATGAACCATGTGAAGCTTAGTGGGAGTGCCATTGTGTTCGTCGTGCTAAATGTAGATAATATTCTAATCATTTGGAATGATATAAGGATGATAATAAGTGTTTTATAATCTGGTTATTCCATAGCTTGAGATATGATTTCAAGGATACCTTTTAGATCTTAGTTCTGAAGATGTTCAGAAGCATAGAGAAGAGGGTATTGGGACTGTCACATTAAGTGGTACACCTTGGACATGTTCCATTCTTGGAAAACCCCAAAGAAGGCTTCCTTCCTTAAACTATGGTACTGAACTATCTGAAGGGATAACACCTCAAAGAGTTGAGGAAGTGAATGCTAAAACTGCTTGCTATTGTGCATCAATTATGAGAAGCTGGGTGTATGCCAAATATGTACAAAAGTCAGATGTCTGCCATGCAGTGGGAGTAGTAAACTGCTACTAATCCTACATGGAAATAAAACACTTGATTGCAGTAATAACAATATCTTCAAAAAGGACAAGACTTTCAAGATAGTGATATCTAAGTCTTATCTCAAGAACTCAAGACTTTATAGATAGTGATCTAAAACATCTTGACTGCAGATACCTTAGGAGATAGAGAGCTCCGGGAATAAGGGTATTCTGATAAAGATAACAGAAATTACATATTGGTTATGCTGATTATTGAGGTATAGTGTCAGTGATACTATAACTGCTTCTAAATTGAGTAATGGTTGCATGAGATGAAATATTCACATTGGATGTGAGCACTGTTACTAGGGGATATGCAAGTGTCGTAAAAGAACTTGGCGTAGTCTCTCAAGAACAGAGTGACTGATCAGCTTACCTAACTATATTAAATAGCTTATTATTAGAATATGAATGTGTGTTTTAAGATTAGCCCTGGCTCTTTGGGCTAATGGGAGATTGTTGGACATGTGAGCCCACGACGAGCCATTATGCAATAAATGTAAATGCAGATATCATTCCATGATCAGAAATGAGGATTAATTAATTTTATAACAGGTCCCTTAGTACAATTAGGGTTATGTACCACGTCCACCTTGATGATCAAATAACTTTTGATTCAAATATTGAATCATAGAGGCTGGTACTTAGATGAATATCAAAAGAGTTAGATTGAGGACACATAAAGCATCGTCAAATGATTATTAAGAGATAATCTCCGACCTACGTAGGAGATGGCAATCCTTTCTCTAATGGGAGGATACCTAATCAATCTTTTGATGCAAGTTCTCTGTATAGGAATAGAGATTTAGAGATGTTAGATAAGTTAGGTCAAAGAGTTGACTTAACGAGATCGAGATAACCAAAGACCTATGTCGTTTGCTGTCACGATATGGGCACACATCCTTTGAATGGAGACGAATGTGTTACTATATGTTTGAATATGTACATTTGACAGACAAATAGGTTGATGGCCTAATCGAGGTCTATACATCGATGCGCTGGTGTGCATACATGGGCATATGAGTAATATGATCTCTCAAAGGGATCATGCATGTTTATTTACTGAAGCAGAATACATGATCTCACTCATGAGATATTGGGATCAAATTATGTGTACAGTTGTCTCGCTTTGGAAGCTTGACTGAACTTGTAGGTTTGATTTATGATTTTGGAAAGTATATGATCAACACCTAGGTATGATATATGTTTTGGTAAGTATATGATCGATATCAACTCCCAATGATTAAATGAGAAACTTAATGATGAAAACCATGAAGGAGACAGTCTAAATGAGATGTAAAACTTCAGGTTTATTCTAGGTCTTTTAGTATGCAGGATGTACTAGTATTAGGAATACCTGAGGGTGAAGTGATAATAAACGATTGTATAACCATGACGCTTCCATTCCTAGGGAGTGATGAAATATGTTTAGATTTTAGTGACTCCTCTCAATAGAGAAGTAATATGATCTTGGTCCAAATGTTGGACAGTGATTTGAATGTGATTCAGATGCAATGAAAATATTAGATTTACGGCCTTGACTTGATCAAGCATCTGCGGGAGGGGTCCCCAAGATATTAATTTGAAATATGATCTCAATGTCTAAGTCACTATATATGGAATGTACAATCGCCCTGTCCTTATCTCCAAGTATCCACGAAGAAAGTGCATTATCCTTGAAAGAGTTCAAGGATAATTTCACTATTGATATATGTATCCGAGCATTGAGAAATGGATAATTAAATGTGATTTAATTATCATGAATAATATGAATTTGATTCATATTATGAGGAGAGTTATTTAAGATAATTAATTGTGATTCAATTATCAAAGATGTGAATAATGTGAATGTGATTCATATTGTTTGGGCACATGAGGATGGAGATCCAAGATGATTAAATGTGATTTAATTATTATGGATATGAATAATATGGATAGCACTATCCATATTAATCATATATATATTGTAAATGTTATTTATAGAGCCTATTGTAATTTATATTTGTTGATAAATTATTGATGTGAATTGGATTCACATTGGATAATTAATTTAAAATATATTTTACATTTATTTTAGGTTGTGAATGTGAATCATAAATTTTCAATGACATTATTGTAATGATCACAAGATAATTATGAATTCTTATTGTGAGATAATGTTGGAGATTTTCATGAGATAATGTAATCTCTTGAAATCGAAGAAGATTGCCATCCACCAATAAAGGTGGTGGACGACCACCAACTCCTACTTGGATGGGGTGGCCATCCCCCCTTATTATGATAGAATGATTATCTCCTTTTTAATTATCTTTAAGGATAATTATTTTAATTTGAAATTAATTTATATTGATTATTCAATATATATTTTATTAAATTAAATTAATTGTTATTGTGTTATTACAACAAAATCATGACCATTGAAAGGAACACAAATCAATCTCATTCATTGATTTTGTGTTGTTTGTGGATTGAGATCCATGGACTCCCAAATTACTATATAAAAAGAAGCATCCCTTACTCTTGAAGTTACAACATCAACAACAACTAAGGCTCTCTCCCTCTCTTTCTCTCTCTACACAAATTCTCTCTCTACCTCTCATTGTGGTCGTCCACCATGAAGCCGTAGAGAGAGTCGTCATCGTCACCGCATCGTCGTTATGCTGCTGGATCATTTGTTAGTGGATCATCGTCTCCTTCGGTGCGCCTCGCTCGTGAAGAAAACGTCGGATCTCATAAGATGAGCTCAGGAGATTCGTCATTTATATCATCAACATAGATTACGAGGAGCACACATTTCATCAACGAGCTCGCTAGCATATCCTCTATCGGATCAAACTTGAGACATGAGGTCTCTTCATTTAGAGACTCGATCACAACCACGCTTCAAGAGGTAAACCTAATACTTGTTTGTGGTTTAGATGAAATGATCTGAGAAGTGTTCTTAGATTATGTGGTTTCATCATTTTAAATTTTTTAAGTTCCACTACCCTGAGAAAGTAGTACGACTTGTCGCTCCCGATCGCATATGATGCGATCCTCATGCTTCCATGATGCGCGTAAAGATTTTCCCATATTCTTCAGTGCAGTCGAGGCTCCCTGGTTGAATAAAGTTGTGGTGTTTGATGTATACTTAAGACTACATTGTAGCTATTAGAGCTACTAAGATTCTAGTGGTTTGTCAGTCGAGGTGGCGTTAATGTAATCATTTCACATGACTGATCACTATTGTACCCAAAAAATAAAAAAATACACCATGAATGGGCATAATTGAAAAAAAGCCCCAAAATAACTGCAGAGAAAAGTATTCAAGATCACAATTCCTCAACCACAATGTTCCATTGCATGCATAGCAAGACTTGTCTACACTAGCCAAGCTTCAAACATGAAACTTAGCTACAATGGTTAAGCTTCGATTTCTCTCCTATTTCTCCTTTTTTGATATTAGTAGTATTTGAACTTAGAAGGACCCCTCTCCTTGAGGATGAGTTGCTGGGGGAGAAGATTGCGTGGAAATTCAATATTTCGAATCGGAAGACCTAACATCCTTCACGCATAGAGACGATTATTCAACATTCATGGAGTATGCTTTGGAGGGGGTGGATCTAAGATGACATCTAAGCTAAAACTGTACAGAGACCATTGATTTTAAAAACCTAATTTTCACAAGAGTTACACCAAATCATTAATCCAAGGGTTGGGTTGAGCTCCATTTTCACCTTTTGTTCATGATCCTGGTATAGAACCCAATCCTATTTCACCATTTCATTATTTAATTGCTCGTCAATGAGAAAGGTTTAAGTATAATGGGTTGATTAATATGTAATTCATCATTCTAATTAGCAAAAAATAGAGCTTGTGTGTATAATTTATAATTATCATTCATGCATCTAAAGATAATTTGCACAAATTAGAATTTCATATTGCATTCATATTTACTTGTAAACATTCACCCATTTTCATCTATTTTTAATTAATTTGTAATAACTCAAAATCAAAATAAAAGAAGCTCCACTTTGTACATATCGCTAATATTAATCAATGAAAAATCCTAAATATATTTATTGATTTGACGTATTATTTTATGTACATATTTAACTCTTTTTGATTTATTCCTTTTCCATTTATTTATTTCATATCATGAGTGAACTAATTGCATCAAAATAAAAATCTAAAAACACCCGAAAAGCCTTAAAAAAGATGAGTTCTCACTTTGTACATTCAACCCCTTTTCACGTGTACATAATTCACATTCCGACTTTTCTTAATTCATAAAAATAAAAAAAATACATTTATGTCCATTGCATCATTGTGCATCATTTTTTATTTTTAACATGCATATATTATGCATAGAAAAATAATAAAAAGTTCATAACATACAATCATGTATTTTATACACATAAAATATTACAAAAAAATCATAAATTGCACACTTCGAGTCCATTTGCATTTGGGTCCTTCATAAGATTTATAGATATCTAAAAGATCTACAACTTTCGTTTCATGCACATTTTCATTTGAATTCATCTATGCCTTTTTATGCATTTATCTCTGCATTTTATACATCTGGTCAAAGTCAACATAGACAAGACATCATATTACTCCACCTCAGCGGGAAGTCAGACCCTCCCTCTTCTTCAATCAACTATCTTCGTTCTTTAATGCCTCCCATCTTGACCATTGGATAAAGTTTGATCCAACAACCTCCATCATTCCTCCCATTCCCATCACCCTTCTGCCATGACCGTTGGGTCATGGATGATCCAACGGTTAGGTCCTCATCTCCTACCTCCAATCTTCTTCAATCGCGAGCCATCCCCTCTCTATAACAAGACTCGAGCTCCTCTACTCTGCCTCCTATCCTTGACATGCATGCCTCCCTAATCTTCCCCATCGGGATCAACACTACCCCCCATCCCTTCTTCCTCGATAAGAACCCAATAACCCCTTATCCCTTCACCTGCAACAATCATGAAGATCAAATCCAATCCCAACCAATCTCTAGGATGAGATCCTCCTGACTTCTTCCTCATTCATGTCTCTACCCTAAGCCATCCCTTATCCTCTTTGCTATTGGACCCATCTCCAAATCTGTAACCACCTTCATCCCCACGCCTCTATCCCCGAAGTTACGAACCCAATCTCCTTCCATACTTCTTCGTCTTCCGTCACTTATCCCCTCTAACTTGTAACCTCTTCCTTCCCCTACCGACAATCAAAACATAATGACAACCCTGCATCCTACCAATTCTAATCCTAAAACTAGATAATTATATCATTAACGTATTCAACTCCCATACCTCTCAACAACCAACCATATGTAGCAAAGCATCAAATCCTCTATGCCAGAAACCCAATAGCCAAAACCTTCTCCTATATATGAACATCTTCCCCCCTCCAATCATCTTCATCCGCCATATCAGTTGTTCTTCATTAAGAGAGAGATCTATTATCCTCATCCTTGCCAGTGACAATAGTGAGGTGTTGTACTCCTCCCCGATGTCATCTGTGTTCACTAGAACATGTAACAACATGCCAAGCTTGCTGTCGATCTTCATCGTTCTCTCCGCAACTGAAGCTAGAACCATGAGTTGAGGCGCTTTCTCCTCCACTTCAAGCAACATCTCCAGGTATAACTCTAAAACTTATGCATTGTCTCCCTCTCATCTTCTTCCTCTTGCTTCTTTATTTTCTTCTTCTTCTTGTACTCCATCAAAATCCCAAAATCGACACCTAACTTGCCATTCATTCCTCTTCGATCTCAAACAATAATTCTGATGCATAATCACCATCTCCACCTCAATAACCCTTCAGACTTCACCTTCTAGCCCCTGCATGATATCGAAGCTCCACCTCGCCCCATCTTCCATCTCCTCTAAGCCTTCTATGAAAGAATGAGGTTTAATCTTGAGTTGAAATCTTCATTTGCAGGATGAGAACTAGACAACCACATTCAAGGTTATATGAACAAATATCACCAGCATACTTCCCCTATGGAACATGAATGATACCCTTGATACATATGTCCTTGGATCAAGTCATCAAGGGGAAAGCACATGGAAGGATTCATGGAAATTCATGATCCAAGGGCATTGATCAATGGCTGGCATCCTCTTCTGGTTGATGGATCATATGTTATCTCCAAGTGATTGACATTGCTTATGGTAAAGAATGTAAAGAATGTGCATTGCTTATGGTAAAGGATTGCTTTGAAGTTTCTTCTCCGACAGACATAAGAATGGACTGCATGTTTCCGCACTATTACCCTGTCGGAGGTCTGAAATTGATTGTATGTGGTTCTAAAGGACAACTATCTAGTGATAGTACTTAGACCTGTTTCCTAGTAGATGTCACTAGAGACAGAGAAATTAAGGTGTTTCTTTGGTGATCGCTCGAATCCCATGGCAAGGCGATGAGCTAGGCTGCTCGAATGGAGATTGCGCATCAACACGAAGGAGAGCTTCATGGATCACATTAGAGTAGGAGGACAATGATGTAGTGAGGCCTTCATATCGATCCCACCGATGAAGGAGGGGTCCTGGGCACTCTCTCGTGATTCATTTTGAGGATTGTAGGATGAGAAATAGGAGTGGTTGATGAGAGGTTCCTATACGTAGGAGACGAGTACTTGTTAGAGATTAAGATGATTAGATATAGGGTTTGTTATCTGGTAGGTTATTGAGGTATGACTAGAAACAAGGGAGGTGATTGGGTTTGATCACTTGATTTGTTGGATAATAGAGGACCGGAGTTTAGTGGTTGCGACCACCGTTGATTGGTGACTAGAGATACGTGGAGATGAATGGATCAAGGGTTAATGAAGATGGAAGTTGTGTTTGTTGTATGATCATGAGAATTACAGAGTCAGGGAAGAAGTTGACCTAAATGGGTCAATGTCTTTTATTGAGGTGGCATACAACGAATGGATGATAGGGTGCAGGTTAGCTAGTTGACTGTGGTTAGCATGCATTGAGGTGGATAGGAAATGGGTGAATAGGACAATGACAAGTGGGACATTGGGTGGACACTTTGATTCATTAAAAGAAGATAAAAGTAAAATAGAACCAAAATAAAAGACCGACTCAACATAAAAAGTGTAAAATGAACACTTGTAAATCTCATTGAGATATGCAATGTTCATTATGATCTTAAAATCAAGACGACTCATCTGTTCGAGCTAAGAATTTTTTTGTTTTTTTTAGGTATAAAATATCAATATTTTAAAGCTATATATATAATTTTCTTGTAATGATATATATAATAATTTTATAAAAATATTAATTAAGTATTCATGCTTTAATAGATATTTAATTTTTTAATAATTAAGAAAAGGATAAAATAAAATCTAATACGATTATATACGAGTGAATATGTCATTATATACATATTCATTTTTAATCTTTACATGGTTTTATGATTTTTGAAAATTTTTATATTGTAATTAGTTAAAATATAAAAGAAACAAAAAATGATAAAGAAATAAAATGAAAAGGGCTAAACATGTACATAATACAATAATTCTAAATCAGATCGATTGTACAATATACAATCAGGTCTGAAATCTCAAGTTTTACATATGAACTCTAATTCCTTAGAATTTTATATTGTATTCGAGATAATTTGATGTGCCTTAATTTAAAACCAAGTAATGTTTTATAGGAGGCTATATGATGGAGATATTTGGCCTTCTGTTTCTCAATCTTTTTAATTTATTTGCAATATTTACAACTTAATTTTTTTAAGGTTGTTCATTTATTGAGGTTAGTATTTTGTGCACATTGAAGTTGATTTTATGTTTTTGGAGTTAGCATGCATATGTTAGAAATTTTCGAATATTTTCCAATATATATATATATATATATATATATATGTATGTATGTATATATGTATATATGAGACTTATCGAATAAGCCTTATGCCCATTAGAGTTGTAATGAGGACACTAATTTTTTAGCAATGTTTTCTATCATTTTGAGTATAATGCTTATTGATTTACAAGTATTATATCTTGTTCTTACTATTAGTAACCATTTTCACAAGAAGAAAGCCTTAAATTCATACAAAATAATCATCAGTAAGAATAGAAAAGACATTAGTAATACAAATAAAGATACAATCATTTTGTAAGAATTTATAGTTTTTTTGTGAAAATGGTTACTAATAGTAAGAATATGATATATCATTTGTAAATCAATAAGTATTAAACTCAAAACGATGTGAACTATTAGTAAAAATGAGTGTACTCATTACAACTCTAATGTGCATAGGAACCATTAGATAATTTCTACACACACACACGACTCTACCCATCTTTCAAATATTGGGTTTTCTTTCTTGATTTTAATTATGAGTTAAACACACACACATACATTATTATTATTATCATTATTATTATTTGAGTTCATTTCACTATTTTGTAATTTTATGTGAGATTGTGTTCTAACTCAAGAATTAAGGATAAAATTTTAGAAATAAGTAGTTGAATCATAAGTTTTCATGGATTAAGGACAATGTTTTTGCTTAGCAGGACATCTTCCTTGATAATGGACCATGGATCTAAGCTCGAAAAGTTACAAACTATATCAAAATGTGTTCCCTATGATTGTGGAGAAGTATATATGAGAGATGAAGCTACCCCTACAAAGTGATAGGCGAAAATTTTATCTAGAGCATGCAATTGTTTCCATTACTGGAATAAGTGTTGAATGATGTATCAACAGGGACGTTGCAAGGTTGTAACATCCCAGATTGATCCCTACATCTAAAAATTTCAAAGTGTAAGAGTGCAAAACAAGAGTAAGATTATTATCACTTGACAGACTGGGAGTAAGCATTTTTGCGGTTGTGATGAACATCAAATTTGCCTCTTTAAGAATGAATAATTATCGTAGTATAGGAGGCAAGTTTGGTTCATCAAAAACCACAATCTGTGAATGTTGTGGAAGATTTTTACTTGAAAAGTTTACCAAGGTCGAATGCAGGGAACAATGATTCCTAGTTGTGAGGTCTTAAATCAAATTAAATAATTAATTAATGTTGATTAATTTATGTGTTAAGAAAATATACGATGCAATGATGGAGATGCGATGCAAAGAAAATAAACAGAGACAATTATGCTCAGGATCTGTGAAGTATAAGATTCAAACCTCAATGAAATTTATCAATTAATTCTCGAAAGATAATCACATATCAAAAGAGATTATTTCGAATGAGATATTTTTTATTAATCCCAAAATACAAGCCAGAATATTATGAGATCAAATCATAATCCTACACAAAATTAGTTCATCAAAAATATGTCCAATAATTCTCTTTCCTCAGATGAGTTCCCTACAAAGATTAAATCCTTCAAATAATATAATCAAAAATCCTAAGAGAAGTATTCAATTTCAAAACCCTAGCCAATCCCTGCAAAAAAAGCTGTAAATTTTTCAAACAAAATGTCGCAGATCAGTCTGCACAGAGCAAATTGATTTTGTAATAATAATCAACAAGAATGGTCTCAGATCTGTCCACAAATTATGCCAAGTGATAGAGCATGAAAATAGCTTCAAAATGACATATTATATGCTCAAAATGGAGTTCGTTTGAAAAAGATATGATAAAAAGTTTCAGGGACTAAAATGTAAATAAAATAAAGCTTTTCTTGCAAAGAGGTCCCTGGAGGGGCTTATCTGTAATATAGCAAAGTGGGAGGGGTCTCTCTGTAATTTACTCTCTATCGGGGGTATATATATAATTTCAGAAAACTTCGGGGAGGCTCGTTGCAATTTCCCCAGGCGCACGTGCCTTGCACGTGCACCCGGAGTCTTGGAGGGCAAGCGGAGGCTCGGAGTGCCTGAGCCTGTGGTTCGGCTGGGGCTGAGGCTCGGGCACCGAATCGGTGGCTCGGGGGGCTCCGAACTGGTGACTAGGGGGCTCCAATGTCGTGGCTTGTGAGCCATTGGATCAAGGGTTGGCCCTTGTTCCAACGGTGCCTGTAGGTTGGCGGAGATGGTGCGCAAACGGAGGCGAGGTGGTGGTGCAGGCGGAGGCGAGCGGTGGGCACGGCAGAGGGCGAGCAATGAGGCAACGACGAGGTGCCCTCACCCGGTCGACACATGATCGGAGGGGCTCACGAGCGATGAGCTACTGCAGCTGGAGCACGGCTAGGCGCGACCTCGGCAGGGGGGAAGGTTCGATGAGTCTCCCGTACCTGCAAGTATTAGAGGAAGCCCAAAGTGGAAGAAAAAAGTTGCGGGGGGGGGGGGGGGGGGGGGGTTGGAGGCTGATTTCCGGTTGCGGTGAAGAGAGGTACTCCGACCTTTGCAAGGTCAGGGAAGATGAGTCTAACGATCGGGGAAAGGTGTGGTCAGGAGGTTGTCAAAGGCGGACTTGAGATGGAGGAGGAGGACTGCCTGTTCTCACCTGCAAGATCTTTGCCGGAGAATCCCTAAAGAGTTGCAGCACACCAAAGTGAAGCTGCTGCAAGGAGGAAACCTCCTTGGATCTCGCCAGAGGTTCAAGGTGTTTCGCTTGAGGGTATCACACCTCTGTCACCGGTGAATAGGCATGAGCTTCCCTCTCCGATTGGAGGATGCCCCAAAAGGGTGCCGAAGATGACATTTTATAGGGGTTGGTCGAGGCCGTTACGAGAGGGGAAGGGTCGAACGGCTTGGGTCATGGAGGTGGGCGGCGGCCGTTACACGTCCGAGGCGTAATGGGTGGAGGCATGAAGGCTGGCGGAGGAACGACTGGCTGCGTGAGCTGGGGAAGGAGAGGGGGTCGGCACGTGCTGTGCACGTGCGCGCAGAAGAGGTAGGCGGCACGTGCGTAGCGCGAGGAGAGAGAGGAGTGCTGGTGGGGTGCCACGTGGCACACCCAGGGGCTGCCACGTGGTGCCCCCAAAAAAATTTCAAATAACGAAGAAAAATAAATAGAAGGAGACCTTGGATTGAAACATTTCCTTCACAAAAGTTGTTCGTCTCGACGAGATCTACAACTTTCATGAAGGACCCATGAGCAAAAGAGGTCACCTGTGCGAAGTGGGATTTTGATGGTTCTCCATGTGTATAGAAAACCGATTTTTTGGAGTTTTATAATTTTTTGGTAGTTTTAAAGACGATAAAAATCTAAAAAATTTACGATAAAATACAATAAAAATAATTACACACTAATCTAATTTTTTTGGACTTTTAATAAATAAGAAAATAGGGAAATAAAATAGAAGTCAGAAACACACAACTTTTGTACAGACTGACAACAGACACTTGGACACGGTCAGTTTCTTTGATTTCAGTTTTAATCTGGATTTGGATTTTTGTATCACTTAATTAAACTTTCATCAAAGAACATAAGTGAAGAAGAAATAAAATTAAAAGGGTTAATTATGTATATAAAAACTCAGGTCAAAAATAGCAAAAAGTTAAAATGCGTAAAAGAGGCCCAAAACCCAACTTTCACATATGATCTCCGAATTTGAAGAAATTAATCTTATTTTGAAGGTATTTGAAAATGGAGTTCTTTAAAAGTGAGTAGACCAAAATCGGACACTGTTTGTGGAAGATATGCTCATTTTAGTCTGTCAGATGTGAATTAGTCTTTGGGATTATTTGACACTTATTGGGGTTAGTAAGTTTTTTATATTTTTTATTTAATGAAGTTAGTAATTTGTACACAATGGAGGTGGTTTTGGGTCAATCGGAGTTATGATGAATTATTTACAAATGTGAAAATTTAGCGGCTTTTTGGGCTAATTTACACTTGGCATTTTTAATGCAATTATGCATTGATGAAATGCAAATATTTTTTCACAGGTATGAATGCTAATGATGCTTTGTTAATGGTTAAATGCATGTGGATACTTGGAAAACATTGCCTAAATGACCAATCTTAGCATGATGAATACGAGATTCATCAGGTTGTCAACGACTCTACTTGGATCCAAGCACAATAAGTTGTTAGAACCAATTTTTCTTCGAAGATCTAAGATCGGGATATTACAACTTTGTATCGGAATGTATTCCTGGGATACTCAAGTTATCTCAAGCATACAATTACCATTGCTATTACTGGAAGTAAGCGACGGGCTATGCTCAACGAGGATGTTACAAATATAGGTGAGCGACCTTATAACACTTTAAGCATAATCCCTTATCTAAAACTTACAAAGTGTGATGTGAGTTATAAGAGTAGGGGATGATTACTATTTGACAATAAGCATTTTAGATATTTATTGACAAGTCTAATTCATCTCAAATCCAAACAATTTTCTAGGCAAGATTCCTCGATAACGGTTTGGGGACCTAAACCCATAGTGTTATAAATGATATCAGAATGGGAACTCCCTAATAGTAGAAAAGACTGCCTGAGAGATGGAGGCACCCTTACAAAGAGATATGAGAAAAATGATTCACAAAGCATGCATCCACCACTATTATTGAAATACGCGATGGTCCATATTCCAACAAGGACATTGTGAGATTGTTATGCCCAAATAAAGCCTAACATCCAAATATCGCAATGTGTGAGAGTATGATATAAGAGTGGGAATTTTACTACTTGATAACTTGAGCTTAAACATTTTGGGTGGTTGTCAATGTGTTCATTTGGGTTTGAGCTCATGAAATTAAATTATGAATGGTTGTTTCATGTGTTATAATTAAAGATTTAGTATTCTTAAAAGTGGAGTGCAAATATCCGTCCCATCAAATCTTAGATCAATGTTAGTTTCCCTCTTTCAAAAACTTAGAGGGTTCTCATTGTCCTTTCTAGGAATCAGGAAACTATGTTGTTTTATGGGATCTTTTTGGGGTTGCTGTAGTAGTGTACTTA